>JAVLVB010000458.1:1028334-1060180 GCA_032876305.1 Orestias chungarensis | reverse complement strand
ACACACACACACACACACACACACACACACACACACACACACACACACACACACACACACACACACACACACACACACACACACACACACACACACACACAGTTACACCGATAATGTAGACCAATGTAATTTAATGCAACAACATACATGCATAGAAATAAAGCCAAACGGTTTACCATCAACAAAGTAATCTTTAGCCTAATCAACTCGAACCAGAGAAAAAATAATGGAAGAAAAACTGGAAAGCTTTTAAACCTACATTGTGTATTCTATGAGTGACCCATGAAGCAACTGAGTCTTTTTTGTCATCCATCTATTGTCTTATCACTCTTCAGCATCGTTAGTACATCGCCATGAGCATGAAAGCCTCAGGGTTCTGCTGTGAACGTACTAAGCCTGCTTTTGACAAATGTTGGCTTCTTGCACGAACTACCTGTCTTACAGACAGGGTGAGAAGAAACTAGTAGCTCAGACTTATTGTGATGGGTTTTCTGATCTCCACTATTCATTGTCAGCTGGCCTGCCTTGCAGAGCTTGGTCATGTGTTATGGATCAGCTCGTACACACCATAGCAATTGAGCTGTTTTGTCTGACTAAAGATAGGTGGTAGAGAAACCATTTAATATGACATAATATAGGACACAATGACCCATCAAAACTTCAGTGCCCCAGAAACTACAACGTCTTGTCTATTCACTGTCGTGCTTGCTGTGTGTCACAGCAGGGCGGTGGGCTGTTGATTTTTACCTGTGGGAAGGTGTTACAAGGAATAGCTCACTAAGCGGGCAGTCCTTCGGTGGATTTCCCTTGTAACCCTGTGTGCCATTCTCCCCCTGCCACTGGAACAATAGAAGAACCCAGGCCAATCTGACAGTGCTGACGGAAACCTACTCCCTATAAAAGGCTCCAAGAAGCATTCCTTCAACTTTAAAAAGGGTTTTGTATAACTGAGCCTCCTTTAAGCTCTGCAGTTTGGACTGTTTAACTATTGAGTAGTTTTGTATCTAAAATCATATTTGATAAAAATGTTTGCTGTTTAAGTTCCCTTCCCTTTTGAAGGTTGTCAATCTTGGCTTTATGGAATTGTTGAATTATTTTTGGACATTTGGTGAAGATCCACTTGACTGATTTAAGCAGAACCTGTTGTCAGTGTTGTTTTAGTGTAATTCCCAGACTTTGCATGCGTGTGCAAACAATTTCATTGAAATTAATACCGTTCAACAAATAAAAGAACAACACAATGTTGTAATAAAGTCAGCCAATCCGTGTTCCCTTCCTGGTCAGTACTGAATGGAGAACTGGAATGGTTGCATAGAAAGGAACAACCATGTTATTCTGTTGATGGTATCTTTCATATCCTCCAACCACTACAGCACTATATATTCCATTTTTCAAGCTGAACTCCCTTCTAAGTGGGTTATATTTCAGTGTCAATAGCTCACTTCACAGCATAATACTCCAACTCCACTGCTGAATATCAGGTGACCCTTGGAAACAGTTTCCTGCTAATAAAAGCAGGAAAATTACTATGTAAAGCGACTATGCCTATTCTAACACAAGAGGGATCAGTCTGAACTGTAAAAAAGCAGTAAAAATTTTGACACCGAAGTTCTAGCTTTACAAGGCAAGGCATTTTTCAGATTTTTGTTTTACTTCTCTTGACCAGTTTTTTTTTTTTATTGTCCTGGTAAAATCAGACAGAAGTGACGCCCTCTCTAAAATGTTTGGATTAAAACAAAAAACATAAAGGAAGAAAAATTCCATCTCGACAAAGTTTGAAATAACACAAAACGAATTAAGGAAGGATTTTACTTGCTAGTGTGTGTTCATCTCTGCCTTGTATTGTCTCCGTTTTGTCATTGACAGGCCTTATAAATACAGAGCCAAAATTTTAACATATGTACTCAAGTTCCTGCTTTGCAACAAATTATTTTTGGGGTCAATTATCAATCTGGCTTCCTATATCATATCCAACAGAGCTTTTATGTGAATCTGCTGCTCCTGCCTCAAAGAAGTGTGAATGATTATGTCATCATGTAAAGATTTTAGATCGAAAGCCGAAAAAATCTCCAAAAGAGCATAAGTTATCTGTTTAGCTGTGACATCCTCAACAGGAAATGTTTCATGATGTCTGGTGGTGTAGCAACAGAATAATAGTCTATAGAGATCACCTGCCCAGGTTTGCTCATTATCAACATTATACATTATATTACAGTTAAAAGGTACATTAATGGCTACAAAGGTACCTTTGGGGGATTGTTTTCTGTAGCTAACTGACATGTTGAGCACCACTGGCAAAAGCCCTCAACATCCTTGTCCAACCTTGTCTTTGTTTTCTTCTCTAGCTAGAAAATTTTGGTGTACAAGTTCTTCAGTTGGTAACATAACATAATCCAAGTTTGAGATCACTGAATAGAAATTCTCCTTCATAGATTTTAGAATAAGGGGCACTCCTCTTGCTGCATCTTTCTCTAGACAGTCTTTTACCACATAAAACTTTCTGACCTACCTCCAAGTAGGAGGTGAATCATCCCACTCCTCACACCAAATGTGGGTTTGGTTGTTGTATAACCCTCATATAAAAATAAAAAATCTAAATGTATGGATTAGTTATCTATGATGGATAATTATTTTTTTTTTCGACAAGACAATATTGTTAGGGTATTAGTTGGTATTCTGTTTGAATTAGATCTGATAGTCTACCTTTTGGCGACCTGTTGAGAACTTTGTTGGACTGGGCAGACATAAATCACATTTGCAGCTACGCTATATACATGGAGTAGCATTCACTTTTGCCATACTTTTCTTAAAACTGTACTTCAATTTCCTTGATAAAGACACAATCACAAGACTGCCCCATGAGGTTTGTTCAATATATTTTTATTCAAAAGAAATTACCATGTCTGTTTAAGAATGTTTATTATATTTATTATGGACATTGTGAAATGAACCTGCTTTCCATGGATTCTGAAAATCTTCATTTTGGATGTATTGTAAAGTAAGGTGTGAACTATGTTTTAGGATCTTTATAGGAGCTTTAATCTAAAAGAGATTTCATATCAAAGAGCAGTAATACATATTGCCCTATTGTAGTTGTCTAAGAAAAAGCAGCACTAAAGGCTATTTGTGTAAATACACCATGACCTAAAGTCCATTCAATGTCCTACAGTGTTGTGACAGAGGTGCACAAGAGAGTATGCATGTAAAAAGTAAAATAAAAGCACAGTTTTAGTGAATGGGTTACATTTGTTTTAGATCAAAACTTTGAATCAAACTGCCTGTGGGCATGGCAGTGCAAGATGACAGAATAGGTCAAAGAAAGGCCATAGTTATAACAAGCTTTAAATAATTCAATAAAAAAATCTTGCTGTGATGTAGATCAAATTCAGAAGGTTGCAGAAGACAATCCAAAAACCTGCTTTAAAACTAATTTCTCTTATTACCAAGTGTGCAATAGTGTTCTCACCTGGGGAAAGTCAGTCTGCAGCCTCCTCAGGAAAATTGCAGCTCCGTTCCCCAGCAGTCACTGATTTAGTACTGTTAATAAACATGATGTAGTGCTAACAGTGATTGCAAAGACAGAAAAGTCTCCTTTTTTTTAACTTCTCTTTTTCATACAGACAGTCTCACATGTTTGCATGTGACGTTGAGGGAGGGGAAAAAAAAAGGAAAAGTCATCCCACAGGCTTTATTTTTGACCCCTTTTGGTGTAATTATTTCAGCAGAGGACACAGACAAATTCCTCCGGAGCTGACTTAGCTAAGTAAAATGCCACCAAATCTTGTAAAACCATGCCAGCAGTTGTGATCTTGATCTGTTGTTTTTTAAAGCAAATCCTGATACTTGTTGATTCAGAACACCAAGGGCTTAAAGACCAAGTATGTTTCAAACAGAGCAGGTTCCTTGAGGGCTTTCATTCTTACTATCTGTAGACACATGTATGTCCGTCAGGCAGGACACTTGCAATATAAGTTAAATAGGAAGTTCAACCTAGCCCAACAGCTGATGGTGCAGTTCTACACAGCCATCATAGAGTCCATCATCACCACATCCATCACAGTGTGGGGCAGTGCTATCACAAAACACGACACCAAGAGACTGCAGCGCATTGTCAAGTCTGCAGAGAGGACCATCGGTGTAAAGCTGCCCGCACTGCTGGACCTGCATGCCTCCAGAACCAGGAAGCGTGCAGTGAAAATCATCACCGACCCGTTTCACCCTGGCCGTCACCTGTTTCGGTGACTTCCATCAGGCCGACGCTTCAGCCACATGAAGACCCGTACGACCAGGCTACAGAGAAGCTTTTTTCCAACTTCCATTATTCTCATGAACTTTAATATTTTTATAGCTTCTATAGTTTTTATACTGCACAAAACTGCACTTTAAAAAAAATATAAACTACACATGCTAAATGTTACAAATGTTTCTTTACTGTATTTTTCGTGCACTGCAAGCATCTGTGTAACCAAAAACAAATTCCTTGTATGTGTGAGCATATTTGGCCAATAAAGCCTGATTCTGATTCTGATTCTGATTCTAACGAAGTTTGCAAAACTAGGAACATGGGATTATAGAAACCTTGTCCACAAATGTATGCACTTTTATTTTTTACAAACAATGGCAGCTTTCTGACCTAACCAAACCAGCAGATTTATGATCGGTCTCCCAGCTTTTCTCCGGCACAAATCGTTCTAGCAACACATTGCTGCTGCACTTGGCTATCAACAGCTGGCTCTTGTTACAAACCCATACAGTAGCCATTCTCTTCTATGCCCCACTCGCTCTACTTGGTGATGCTTATTAAGGGGTAACATACTTGTCTGGGAATTGGTTATAGATTTATACACTGCATGTGTTAATTTTACAAGGCATTCAATATGTAACAATTTCAGACATATGGAAACTACTGATTTAGAATGTGGCTAACCATGCTTTAATTTTTTTTTTCACAACATTAACTTTTATTAAAATTAATTAGAATTAGCAAAATACCTATGAATTGTTAAAATAAATGTGTCTTTTTATCTGGATTAGCAAATTTGAATACGTAATTTGTAATTACTTTTCACATGAAACATAAATGATATAACACATAGCCCTTTTTTTCTTTAGCACTCTTTAAATATTAAGGACAAGACAACCAATCTTAATTCTATCAATAATGAGGCTGCTACGCACAGTGAGAAAGATGGTAGAGAAATAAAATCTCTGTGCTTACTATTAAGTAACAAAAGCTTTTTTCTTTTAGTATTGGTATAAGGAATAGTTAAAATGAATATTCCTTTAGTTTAAGGATGTATTGTGTTCTTTATTGCAAATGTTAATGAATTTAAAGTCGTTATTACGTACTGGTATTTTTTTTAATTAATGTTCAGCTATACACACCCGACTACTGATGAATAAAGTAATGAAAGTTTTTTGCTTGGTTTAATTAAATGTATCATATTCCAGCCCAATTCATTTTTGTTTCTTGCTATTAAATATTTGTATATTTTTGGGCTGAATCATTATATTGTTTAAATAATAGGATTTTTTTAAATTTTATTTTGTTTGTCATTTAATGTTTTTAGGCTCGACCATAGCAACCGTTCAGTTAGGTGAGGATTGTAGGCTTTGAATGAATTTCCAGAACTTCCTGCTGATGGACGTGGACTTGTACCTGGTATTTCTGTAGCCTGTCTGTCAACACCAGGTACCCAAAGCATTGGGCTGTGTGCCGGCAGACAGTTTCACCCAGAAACTTTAGCTGCTGCCATCGTACATTAGTGGATCACACCACAGCCCAGAACAAAGAAAGGCACAACAGCAAGCTGACAGTGAGTGCTTTTGATTAATTCCTGGCCAAAAGTAAGCGCATGTGAAGTAAAAAGTAGATTTATTCTCAATTAAGATAACATGGGATCAAAGGTGACAAGTAACTTTAAGAAATCTTCTGGGGGTTGTGGAAAAGTCTCTTTTGGTCCTATTTAACTTTCATAGTTGTTTTTTTCTCTGATTTGTCCCCTCCCATTATGTTGTAGCACACGCCCTGGTTGTTGTCTTCTAAGCATTTCTCCTGACTCCATCCTAAACCTCTCATGCTGAGGGGTGAGAACTAATGCCTTTAATCTGGCCTTGGGCCATGTTCCATCAGTTTGTTGAACTCATCTGGGAGCAGTGGATCCCCGCTCTGCCCTACGTGATTGATGGCAAGTGTGCCCTCTCCTATCACCCTCCAGGCCCCACCCCCAGTTAAGCAGACAGCATAACGTTTCATGAGCTCATCTGTGTGGCGCCCACGAGTTGCACCTCATGTGTAGGCACCATTCTCGTCTTGCCTTGGAGGACTCCCTGGGGGAAACACAGCACATTTGACCTCTATTTACCCAGTCGGCTACCTAATGTACATAGGATCCCTTTGGTATCATCACTGGCTTTGTACTCAATCTCAATGACAGGTAGAATTGACTGTTTTAACATATCAGTGTTAGTATTCAGTACAAATGTGGGGAAAATTGATCATATACGGTATGTTTGAGGAAGGTTTTTGTTCTAGGAAAAAAATTATGGCGAAAAACTTTGGCCAAATCAAGAAAGTTGATTTCTACTTTAAACTCCTCTGGTTGGATTTTTCATCCAGCACAACTGTTCAGTAATATAATGACTGTAGGCCTTGAGTGAACAATTAATAATGTGTTGTTTGTATGATAGAGTATTTTAGAATAGAACATTTTCCAGTAGAGATGGGACAAATGGTCAGAGTTAATGGAGGAGAATACTGGGTAACACTGGGGAAAAAAGCTGCAAGGTGTAGCAAGGGTTTACTTTCAAAAAGGAAAATACTTTTGATGTGCTGTCAGAGACAAAATAAAACAATTTAGGTCAAACTGTACTGAAGTTTTAGAATAGCCTAGTATAAGTCCAGAACTAAATCCAAAAATAATATGTGATAAAACTCCAAATTTTTCTATTCCAACTTTGATATAACACAGACATACCTTTTCGGGAGTCATTCTCTTGATGGGCACAGTTGATGGAAAAGTATATCTTACTTTAACTGGCAGACAGCCTAATTAGTGCCAAAAAAACAGAAATGACACCAACTGAGATTTAAATATGTAGAAAAAAATTGAAAACATTGCATATTTTTTCCTCAACTTTACAATCATGAGATACATTTTAGAACTGTAAAGTCTCAATTAAACACATTTGTTTTTTATCTTAAAGTGACAGACTACTAAAAAGTCTGTTTGTATGAACACCTTGGCCACGTTCTTAATTCTCTCTCATGATGAATGAGTAAATATATGCTGCAAATATAATTACGATATGAGAATCACATACATCCACCAATTTTATTTACCATAGTATATTGGGGCAATATATATATAATATAATATATATATGCGCTTTA
Source organism: Orestias chungarensis (assembly GCA_032876305.1). NCBI lineage: Eukaryota > Metazoa > Chordata > Actinopteri > Cyprinodontiformes > Cyprinodontidae > Orestias > Orestias chungarensis. Next base: position 1,052,787 of record JAVLVB010000458.1, on the reverse strand, counting down.
TCTTTATGGCACCTCCAAAAGAATGTATGTTTCAAAACACTTTTACCCACAAATCCAATCTAAAAGCAAAGTAATGCTCTTCAGGAATCAAAGTGGGGGCCTGTCATTAGCCACATGTGGGTAATTCCAATAAAGACAGTATCTATGGACACGGATCACCTAATCTCTTAAACTGGGGCAGCACCTGTTGAAACATCACAACACTAAAGGTAGCTGGTCTTTAAATATTTGACAGAATCCCTACGTTATCAGCTGATGGTGGCTCAATGATTCTCTCCGTGATGAAGACAATATTATTTATATTTATATGTTCAGGATTTTTTCTTATTTATATTTACTTGATTTTTTTTTTTACAATAAAGGGAGTATTTAATGCTTGTTTCTCTAATGCTTAATGCTTCTACTCCTTAAGGTTTACCTTAAGATATTTAGTGGATACTTTTGTGACAATCTTAAAATTGAATGAAGGCTTCAATGGAGACTTACTGTAAAAGGGTTAGTTCAGGTTCCATTTGATGCAAATAATACCAGCTCATTCATGTTAGAACAAGACACATAATACAGTCCAAGGGATCAGACTGACACCCAGCTGTTCAAGAGGTGATCATATGCTGAGAAGGGCCCTGAAAGATGGTGAGCAGGGACATAAATCACCTGGAAGGTCACTACAGTTGGTATTTGTGTCACGCCATGATGAAGACGTTCAGATTTTTGCCATAAGTACTATGGAGTACTTGTCCTCAGACATGTTTGTGTTACTTTTTTGTTTACACTTAGGTCTACTATCTGTCTGTCTCTGATTAATTGATTTCTAACAGTAATACTAATGTCTCTTTTTAGTATTTCAACATAATTTGAGTAAAATAAGAGCTGACAAAAACAAATTTCCACAAAGGGTTTTAACAAGGCTGGTTATTTCTAACAGTGCAAGCAATGATTAATGTTCACATCTTTGTAGAAGTAGAAGTGAAATGTGACATGGAAGTTTGCTTGAATAGCCATGTGTTGTTAGTGTAGCGTACAATTTAGTGGATCTGTGCCTTGGTTGATTTTGATGGATTATCTGGATTCTTCTAGAAGTTATAATGTAAATGTGGCTAGGGAAGGTCTACTTTTTGTTCTGTCCAAGGTTATTTGACCTAAACCAACCGTTTTCTATAAATGTCTCAACTCACTTACACCGTGGACCAGAGTTTTAATGCCTGACACAGGAACTAGGCTTTGCATGTAAACAGATTATTATCTGCTACACAAATTGCTATCAGCTGGGTTGTTCATGGGTGATGGTCCCCATAGTTTATGTATTGCAAATGTTGGAATGTGGACTATTATGAAAAAAAAACTAAAAACTAATACACTTTGCATAAACTATTTTCCTGAAAATTCAGTTTAAAAGGCCCCTATAACCCTGTAGGGTAAGTTTAAGCAGATAAGGAATCAACTTCTAATTTTAAGCAAATCTCTGGTAGCGAGGACAAACAAAGAAGAATGACACTTTTCTCAGGTTTCGCTTTACCCAGATGGTCAATTAAAGAAAATAATTTCTTTAAATAAAACTTACGTTTTGCCTTCTACTAAGGTCTATCAAACACTATAGATGTTTAGCTAGTAACTACTTACATTAACGGGACTAACTTTTAGAAAATAAACAGCATACTTTTGGGACTAGTCCGACTATATTTTTAATTTTTAATTATGTTATATGAAATATGCCTAATACTACTTCAGAAAAAAATAATCTTGCTACTCTACAAACTTTGAGTAACATAATTAAATTACAAGCATGTTCCACTCAAAAATTAATCAGAAATGGACAGAGACCTATTGTTTTGTGTTAAAATATGCCTTTTTGTTTATGCACAAGTGTTGTTGTTGCAGTGGTTTTCTTGTTTGTTTTTGTTTGTTTTTTCTACGTGATAAACCTTTGTTGCCATTGTAAGATCAAGAAGCCGTAAGCACTATATATTGTCATTAGAGGTACTTTACCCTGCTAAGTTTACATTTAGTTTTGGAATAAGTTACTTTGCTGCCAAAATACCCAATTCGGCTTTACTCCTTCACTTATTCCACATTCCTTTGTAAGGGTTGAATCACAGGAAGAGTTAGCACAGAAAGCATTGTTTAAATAAAATAAATGAATAAAAAACATTGTGGTATTTGATGATTTTTTTAAACCGTTCTTTTTTGGACTGGAAGTGCTCCTTGACCCTAATGTTGAGCTCCCTGCACAGATTCTCTATCACACTGAGGCCAGTCTCTGCCTGGAGACCCATTAGAAGAAAGCCTAAAATTTTATAATTTTGTACAAGCAAGGGTCAATAAAAAACACAGCATGAATAACAATACAATAACGAAAGACAACCGCTACATCAGTTCCTATGCAACTTTTTCTCACTTATCCAAACCCGTTCACCCCCAATCAGTAGCAGTAGATGGCTGCTTACATTGACGAAGGCTCTGCTTAAGACCTCTCTGTTAAAGAGGAGTTTTTCCTCTCCACTTTCACTACATACATGCTTAATTTGTGGGAAGTCAACAACACAACATAACGTATAATCTACTATTTCTGCAGGTCCAGAAGGAGGAATGCTGCAAGTTAATACCTCAATGCAATGTGGTGGGTTTCCTTGAACTGATAACTTTGAAAAAAATAAAAATAAAATTAATACACTGAATCTGCTGCACTGTTTGAAAACCTAATAACTGAATTAAAAAGTATGCATGACTGGATTGAAAATATTATAATGTTTTTGCAGTATATAAATAAACTGGAGTCAATTTAGTTGAAAATCTAAGTACATTTTAAATAGATTAAAGTAGATTTATTTCTTGATAGGACACAATTGGTAATGTGTTTTACTTATTTTTTAACAAGGACAAAATGTTTTTGGGTGACTGATGCAGATCATACAAATGTTTACATGCATGGATGCTTAAATTAGGTCACTTATGCTTATCTAGTTGGAACGAGAGAGGACTGATGTTGTTTCAGCTTTGTGCTCCATTTTTCAGTGGCATTTTTTAACCTTTCCAGGAAATAAGTACCCACAATTTGGTGGCAAGTAGGATGAAGTGTGGGGATAATCCTAACAAATTGTATTCAGATTATAACTGCCATCTATGTTGTTGTTTAGTAGTTGTGGTGACAAAGAGTTTGTGAGCAACAATTTATCTTTGTTTGTAATATCTGAGACATTGGCAAGATGCGGACATCAAACAGGCCAGGTGGGTTCGGCACCTTGTAGTTCCTTAAGCTCCTCCTCTTTTTGCATTCTTCATATTCTAGATTAGGTTTTTAGTCAGTCTGTTTTTGCCTATACTTTTGGTTTTTGACAAAACAAGTTCTGTAATAATTTTAAAAGACTTAATATAAAATACAAAAAAATGAATAAACAATGAACAATTTTGCCGAATGGAAATCGCTAGATAAAAATAAAAAAAAACTCCAAAACATATTAAGCATTAGAGAGATATAATCCAATAAAATACTAATTGGAGTTTCCTTTTGTAGAAAATACACATTTCAAGAAGCAGAATCTGGAAACTGGGAAATTCTTAACTGCAATAAAAGTTGTACTTCTTTCTTTATTTGAAAACAAACTGCAAAGTTAGATTGTTGGAGTTTCTAAAAAGTTATGTAAGAAACAAATGCATGAAGATTTCACTAAAGACATTCATGTGAGGAGACACTGTATTCGAGACACTGTTTTAGTTTTCACTCTGGGTGTAGCTGTAGGAAAAGTAAAAAGAGGTGAAATGGACAGCAAAGAAAGAAGTCAAGTTGTCAAATGCACCTGAGCACCTTGAGAGTGGTCTAACAGTTTAACCTGTAATTACAACAATTAAAATAATACTCTTATTAACAAAGAAAAATTGCTTCCAAATGGCCTTTCACATGTGCAATGTTGGAAAAACAAAAGCATGGCACCATGTGGCCTCAGATTTTTGGCACCCGAGCATGGCATGTCAAATCTGAATTGAAAAATGAGTACCTGTAGCTGCTTTTATAAAAATATACACCAGAAATAAATTATTTTAACTGCATACACAACAGAATCTTTTCTTGATTTGTGGACTAAATCATGTTTGTCCATTATTGATGTTGTGTCCATTATTTGGCACAACAAAACTAGCATGCCAAGAAGGCTAACGGCTCATATGTGGGGAGGAAAATTCTGATTTGTGCTTGAATATCACAGAACTTTAAGATCAAGGACGGGAGTGGAAGGCAAGTTAGGGTGTGAAAACATCGTAGAAATCATGTTAGCGGAATGACAGTGATTGATTGTTTCTGGTCTAAACTTTCACTCTGAAGTAGTCTCCCAGGACAAAGAGTGTAGTGCATAAGGTAAATACAGTAAATATTCCACATACCACCATGACATCTCGAAATGTCTCTTGCAAAGAAATCACAAGAGTTTACATCAAAGTCAAAAGTACGCTGCTGAAATAAAAATGTCATCCGTACAGGCTGTAAAAATCACTGGACCCGTGACTCCTGGGATGTAGGGAAACAATAGCAACTCCAAAGTCAACACAATTGTCTCCCATTTTGGAAAAAAAAAGGCTCGATTGCAGGTTTTGTCTTTTTTCTCCTCATAGACTGAAAAGCTGTGTTAAAGAGACCTCTGTGGGGTGTGTTCAACTCCTGGCAATAACAGTTTCATGTCCAGTAAGTGCCCTCCCAGGGAAGATGTAATGTAGAGGCCTGTTTTGCTGAGGAGTGTGAGGGATGGATTTGATGAGTCCTGTGGATAGAATCGCAACAGTGACCCCGGACATTGGTGATTGATGTCAAATGTGACCATGAAACTCAATAGGAGATGTTTAACTTTTGATTTTATTGGCCACCATGTCAGTCTGCTGGCTCTTTGTGGTAAGAAGACCAGTGCTCCCCGTCTATAGTGCTTTGTACATGTGTGTTGCTGTGAACAGAACAATGCAATGTAAGCGTTTGATAAATGAAATTCAAACCTGTTTGCAGAGACAACAATGGACAGACCAAGCACCTTGGAACAGTCACTAGACCAATATATTGCAGATTATTACATAGTGGCTACAATTAGGCATTGCTAATGCCATTATACGATATTAAAGATTAGACCGCATTTCTAAATGAAATATTCACATTTTATTATTTTCTAAAATAGATTTATTGCAATCTAGCAGGCTTTTTCTCTGTTAAAAAGAGACAATGATTGTATAAAATGTCAAATTGTGTTACAGTTAAATAGTAGTGCTTATTGTAAATAATGTAACAATATTTTTGTATTTATCTATTTACATTTGAGTGCATCAAACTGAATTATATCATATTAATCACTATGGTTTAAAAATTTGAATTCCAATTTATATCTACAAATACATGCTGGTGCCTATCGACAGCTCACAATGTGCAAAAGGCGGGGGTTCACCGTCGACAGGTTCATCACAGATAAAAAGGTATTTCTAAATAAAATAAACAGAGAAAAAATTTAATTACTATGCAAACCACCACCTTTCATATACAAATTAGAAATAGTGCAAAAGGGAAATAAAACTTTTTTTTAAATTACATTAAAAAAGTATTTGGTCTGAAAGATAAGACCAAATGTTTTAATAATTATAGATGTATATTTAGAAAACATTTAACAATAACAATATTTTTTCAGAAACTAATACATTTATCTGCGTCAAAAAAACTTAATACATACACATACATGATTTTGTTGCACTTAGTAGATGTTGGTTATTCAATTACAATGTTGTATGGGTACATTGTTAAATACTATAACAATAATAACCCCTGAGTGTGAGGTATTATGGATTTTATAGGTCCCTAGTCCAGAACAAGGGCCACAAGAGATGTGTGATGATCTATACTAGGAGAAAACCTATAGAGGAGAAAATAAACTTGCCGAACTTTCAATAAACAAAAAACAGTTTCATGAAAGTGTTAAGAAAGATTGAAAAAGATCCAGGAATGCCACTGGAAAGTTCCAGAAAATAATATACTTTAAAGATTGCAACAAAGCACCTTTAAGATTCTGGAAAATAATGTCCTAAATTATTAAAAGTGCTTTCAAGGTGCTGTAAAAGTTATTGTCAGGTAGAAGGAAATCAACCTCTATGTTACCTAAAGGATCCTGGAAAGTACCAAGGATGGGTCAAGAAAGTAACCAGAAAGTTTTAATAGTTCCAGAAAATGTTCTCGTATTATCTACAATTACAATAGCCAGGATCACAATGTGGCAAGTTTAAAATGACTTGTAACTGTCTTGTGTGCCCAAACATTGAGTTAGCCAAAGGCAGTGGGTGGTTTTACAGCAGGAAGAACAATCTTTGGCTTCACCAGGGTGGGTCCCGACAAATATTATAGAGGGAACATTGTTTTCTTCCCTGACTCATATTTTGGTTCATTTTGACAGTTGACTTAAATAAGGTTCCCACACATCATCATCCATCTTAAAGTCCACATTCGTTTGCCTTGAGTCTGTAACACATATAGAATTTTCTCTGTAGTCACATGTATATACACTTGTGCACATAAATCTGAAGTGAATATACCTATTTGAAAATATCTCATGACATCCAGACAGAAACCTCTCAAAGTTAGTTCTACAAATTATGATAATTGTACATTGATTACTGAGTCAGAAGAGGAAGCTCTGTAGTGTTGAGTCTAAAATAGTTGCAAGTCAAAATATATATATAGTTGAACATGTGTGGGATTCCAGCAGATATGTGGCACCATGCACCAATGTGGAAGACACAGAACACAGTTTTCGCGTTTTTTTAGTTTTAGTGTAGCAAATACATGGACACATGACATAAAAAAAAATTTGCAAGACACAGTGAAACATTTACAAGAATATTTTGTTTTTATTTATCAAACTAGTATTCAGCAAGAAAGCCTGAAACCTTATAAACACGTTATATCCAGACCTGTTAAAGTAAGAGTCTCCATCTTGAAGGGAGTTTAGGAAATTTGCATTGAAACTGTGTGACTGTAGATTAGCTGTTGAAAATGTGGAAGGCATGAGTTTGTTTAGTTTTCAACACTCTTTCCACACAAACCAAAATTGCATTTTCTTGCTACAAGGTTGAATATTTTTCATATGGTTCTCTTTTTTAAGGCATTGTTGTTTATCCTATGGGTATATTCAGTGGAAGATGATGACAATGGCTATGCAGAAGCTTACAGTAATAACATTTTAATATGCGCTTAGGGGACAGCTAGCAGCAGTGGGTCAGAGAGAGGTGAGGCCTGGGATATATGAATCAAGGTATCATTGAATTTAAATGTATAACAGCATAGTTTATTTTAGGGCCATAAGAAATGGGAGTCTGTGAAAAAGTAAGGTAATCTACTACATAATAGTTGAATTGGAGATAATATGCACTGATTAATACGGGCGGAAAAATCTGAAGTTCTATCTTGTATTCTTGTGTTTAACAAGCAAATAATTCCACACACTGAAGTATGCTTCACCCCAACAATAATGTATTTTTGGAAGGGTGCTTATACCTGCATCCATTACAATTTCAAACAAAGACACACCTTGGGGATTATATGGGGATTTTCCTGGTTCATTATTCTTAGGTCACAGCAAATTATATGAAAATCCAGGGTAAACACCAAAGGGATACCAGACTCTTTGCTGACTGTGAGGTTCAACTTTCTAAAATCCAAACTGAGAGCTTCTTCTTGAGCAATGATGTTTTCGAAACAACAAACTTAAAGTCAGTTTGGCTCTTTGAACTTATAAAACAATAATAACAATGTATTCTACATTTTTCAAGGACAAACATTAAAGTAACAACTTCTTAGACACGAGCCCAAAAGTATTTACACCCCTCTCACATTTAAATTTATGATAACTCCAAGTTTAATCTGATAGAACATTTGTGAAAGAAGCTGAATATCAGAATGATGGCAAAGACGCATTTCAAGATTTCTTTTTGAATAGTTAATAAGAGGGGAAATAATTGTTGTCACTTTCCTTCAAAAAATAAAATTTTAAAATTTGAACGAATCAGTTAATTTCAGAGAGAAATTCTCGGCTCAAAAATAACAAATAAATATTTAAAAATAATATTTTCTAGAATTATATAAAGCTATACTTTAAAATTGAAAAACACAGACTATTAATCTCCATCTTTATTATACTTTTTTTCCATATAAATCTAGCTCTTTAAAGAGAATTAGAGATAGAAACAAAAAAGACATGAAAAGCTAACTATTTGTATGGAAACTGTGGAGGCCTAATTTGAACAGCAGACAGCTGTTGCCCAGACAGGAAACAAGAGGAAGCCTAGTTCCTGAATTGGAAGTTTAAGACTTAGACCAGTATCAGAAATGGGGGAGACCTAGGCAGCATTTGTCAGGGTAACAGTAAGGTCATTGAGAGCAGCATTTCCTTTTCCGATCATTGGGCGAGCTTGTCAGCACAAGTATCTCAATTCCCACATCCCTCCTGAAATAGTTTCAATGGGTTGAATTCAAACTCTGAAATTCAGGCCGGAGCTGAATAAGACCTCCTGTTGCTGCGCCTGTTTATAAGCTCGGCCCCACTCATATATACTGACCGCTTTGATTTTAGGTTTTGGGCAGTTTCATCCGATGGAAGGAAGTCAAGTTGAAAAGGCGCAATATTACATCAAAACACGTTGAAGAATGGTTTGTGAAAGCCCCATGCACCCATACGACTGGGTCTTTTTGAGTCTGCAGTTTTGATTTAAAACAGACGCACAATGCGGTAGTCATAACCCTGCTCTGCCAAACTATTCCAATGTCAGTCCTCTGGACGTGCAGGGAATGGTTAGCTGTTCTGGACTGTGTAACATCCAGCCATCTTGTGAGTTCTTGCTGCTCATGGACCATAAACTCCAGTGCCAGAGGCCCAGATTACTGCCCCTAATCAATCTGATTAGACTGAGAGGACGGACACCTAGGCTCACATCTGGCCTGCATGCTTTAACTTAACAAACTTTAGTCTGACAGCAACAAAGGCAAAGCTCTCAGGTCTACAGGAAATTGATTGCTCCATCGCATCGATGGCGATCTCTGTGAAATGTGCTCAGATCTACCAGATGAAGAGGTATTGTACAGCGGAATTCAGGTATAACTAAATAACGAACACAAAAATATCAATAGAAGCATTTGTATGTTTCTTTTGTCATAGTTTAATGAATGTCTAATTAGTATTTAAGGAAAAAGTGGAAAATTAACTGCGAGCCAAGGTACTTGTATTAATGTGGTATTCCTCTGATGATATCCTCTGCTGACATACTAGATTAAAAGTTATTAAGTCATGTCAGACGTCATTTACACAGGTGTTACTTCGTCAATAAAAATTAAGATCTTGATGAGGGAGTGAGACACTTTTTCAGGGCTGATCAACACAACATTAGAAGTGATTTATTTTTATGGTGCCAACAGGATTTTGGTGAAGTTCAGGTACGTCATCAGCTCTTGTCTTTGCATTTTCCTTCGGCATATTGGGATGACGCTTTCGGCCTTCATGTGTTTGGAGGGAGAAGACCTCTGACCGGAGATCAATGCTAGAAGGGTGCTGCTGAGAACAGATGAGAGAGTTGAACTCTAAATTTAAACATCCATGTGTGTTCTTAGGGCACAAGACAATTGGGATGATGTAGTTTAAACATTAGCAACACCAATAGGGCATCATTTTACTGTAATCTAATTTAGTTAATGGACTGGCGACCTGTCCAGGGTGTACCCCAGCCTCTCGCCCATTGTGAGCTGGAGATACACACCAGCAGACCCCAGCGACCCCACAAGGATAAGTGGGTCGGATAATGGACGGATGGATGAATTTGTTTAAAAGTTGTCATATTTGCCAATACATTTGTTGTCAAACTTCGCCTATCTGGGATCAAACACCTGTTGTGAAATATTCTCTAGCCTTGCAAATGAAGACAAAAGTCTGCATTCACCAATCACGTATGCTACTTTTAAAGTTTGTCTACTGAAAACTATCATGAAATGACTAAATGTGGCCACAGTAAGAACTGCAGAGATGATGTAAAGTAATCAGTGACTTTTTAATATTAAACACCCTCAACACTCATGCTACAACCCTGTAGTCTTGTGGAAGTTTTTTTTTTAATTTATTTACCTTGCTTCAACATTTAAAATGACTTATTGCATTCAGTAGTAGAAAGGGAAGTGGCAAAGACCGGAGGAGTCAAATCTCCTCTGTCTGCTAAAAAAACATAGGGATCTCTGCCCTTTCATTGAATGCATCCTCCTTATTGACATCATTACCTCAGAGATCCTGCAAAAATGAAGTTTTGTACATACTCAAAACAGAAGGCTGTCACAAAAGTAACTAAATCAGCTGTTTCAAATTAGGCTAACCAGAATTTACAGGTGACAGATGGTTGTACCTAAAGGATGGTATTTATTAACTGAGCATTTTCTGAGTTTGTAAGTCACATACTGGATGATGACTTCACAACACTCTCTGGTTATAATTACATACAGCACCAACTTCCTTCAGGTTTACTCATATACACACACAATCAGATAAAACATTCACAACAGAGGCTATTCATTCCTTTTCCCTCCTCTTCTGTCTTCCTCTAATCTGACCCTTAAATAATGAAAACAAGATGCTTTTGTTCTCCTAATGTAGGGGGTTGCAGAAATGCAACAAAAGTTACTCTCTTCATTGTCCTTAAGTCTGAACTTTCTTAATTATTATTTTTTTAAATCACTGAGATTTTCTAATAGAGTCTCGGTGTACGCACATATTATATATATTCTGACAGAAGAAGTGGAAGTGGCATCTGAGTTTGTGGACCTCTGTTGGACCAAAATGTCCCCATGAATGTAATTTGAGAAAACAATGAGTTTCTGTGCCTGTAGGTATGTGTGTGCAGATACAGTAAGCATTTGAGTATGGAGTTTTCACTAGTACTGTAGAGGTGAATATCACTACCAGACTCTGCACCTGACCTTAATTTTTCAATTTGTTAACCAATCTTCTTACAATTGAGCACCAAATTTGAGCATAAACACACAAGATATTCATCTTGTTTACATCAAAGGGCCTAAACATCAGTATGTCTGCGTTGCTTTTCCTTTCCCACTTAAGCTCCCATCAGCAGTATCCCACCCAGGCAAAAATCTACCTCGGTAACTGCTACTGATTCTTTTCCTGCCAGACATTAGTCCTAATCAAGGTCAATTCCTCTCTTTTTTAACTGTATTTAGATTGAAGCCAGGACTGCTTGTCTCTGTAGTAAGGGTGTAATGACGATAAATAGCACACATTTGAGGATGTGGCGAACGTCCCAGACACAACAGTCTGTACGTGCCAAAGCCAGAGTGGTATGTTTTAAATGAGTTTTAGTCGGTGAGTCTTGAATGCAAAAGTACAGTTAAAAAATATATATAGCTGTGAAATGTATGCAAATAAAGTTTACCAGTATTAAATTGCTTTTATTTGCCAAATGACTTTAGAGGATCTTGATTAAATTAATGAACACAAATAGCAGCATAAAAACATATCTCATTTTCTTGTGTTCTTTGTTTTTGTCCAAAACCAGTGCTGTTCCTTTTATGTAATTCACTTTACTAATGGCTACCTCAAGAAAACTCCAACCATCTGAGAACACTCTTTGCCTTATTGAGCAAGCCTGGGTTAGCAATTAAAGCCAAAATCCCAGAGTGACAGGCGTGTATAGCTGAAACCACAGTCACACTTAACACTGCTGCCCAGCAATGTTGAGTAAAGAGGAAATTCTGTGTTCTCCTTACATGTGTGATTACCATGAGGTTTTATTTATGGTAAGAAGAAATCCTCTTTTTTACCTCTACTTTTGAATGACTCCCTCCTCAATTTTACTTCCCACTTGTTCCTAAAAATGTTATATTTGGTAAACATTCAAAATAAAAATGGGAGATTAGAGTAAAATTTGCTGGTCGATGTTATATCAGCAATATTGGTATTATTTCTACAATAGCATCTTTACATCACTTTTAATCTAAGCCTGCATTGTGAAATATATCATTAGCCTCGTAGAATACATGCCTAAGTCTAAGGTAGTCACACAAGACTTAGGCAATTATGCTTTTAGGCTAATGATATGATTAATAAAGATATACAGCCGACTAAACACTGTCTATAAACACAGCCTAGCTTAATGTTTGCTGGCTACAATTTCGCTGGTAGACATAACTACAGAACAATATTATTCTATTCATAAAATTCAAACAATAATAATGTTGAATCTTAATTGTGGAAAGTAATCCTCCGACTCCTGGTCACAATTATCAATTTGTAAAGAAATACGCCGCACAGTGCTCTGGCATCTTCAAAACTCTTGTCCGCTGCTGTCCTGTGGGTCGGAGGACCGCTCTAAGATGGCGGACGTATTTCTCGCGGTCCAGTGGTCGATGCGGGGTCTAGTCTTTATGATGTGTATGGGTTTGCTGAAATCTGAGTACCTAAATCGGATCAGCCCTTTAGCTAGAAGCCACTAAAATCCCGGAGCGTGAATATCCAATATCCAACCTGGGCAATACATAGTGACTGTGACTGTCTTCCCGCATATGCTAACATTGGAAGAGCTACATACATAACTTCAAGGTTAAAGGCCAAAAGTGGTTTTATCCAATCAGTGATTTCTCAGGTTTCCCTACTTGGACCTACCTCTTCCGTTTTGTTAATGTTGTGTTTTTGTTAATGTTGTTGTGCTTTTGTTATTTATAATTGTGATTCGCTAATTTGGTTGTGTTTTTGTTAGTGTTGCTTTTTTGTTATTTGTAATTGTGCATAGTTAATGCTGTTGTGTTTTTATATTTGTAGTTGTGCTTGGGCCACCGTACCGTACTTATGGTATAGCAAGCTCCCCAGCAGTGTGACTGTCTAAAAAAGCAATAATAAATCCAATGAATTACTTGAGTTTTGCCAGGGTTGATATTTCAGACAGTGCAAAGGCTTTATTGAAAAGTAAAATGAGATAGATAAATCTTTTTTAACCTTTTTTAAACATGTTTTATGCATATGCGCAGTACATAATGCACAAGCAAATTAAGATTGTACAACATCTCATAGTTTAATATTTCACAGAAAACTGTTTAGTCCATAATCAGAAAATAAAAAGTGTATGTCACAACTGCAAACCTACCGAGAAATGACTTTCAACCAAAATATGGGCCAGGTAAGGAGAGCATTAATCAGAGATACTGATAAGATGCTCATGGTAACTTTGGATGACCTGCAGAGATTCGACAGAAACACTTTTGCTCTAAAGCAATGCCTGTTTAGAGTGGACTGAGGGGATCGTTAGTAATCCCCTTTGGAGTTTTCCAACAGACCGTGAAGAAAGAAACACCAAACCTGAGTGACGGTACACCGGTTAGATGATAGGAAAACTGAAGTTTTTGGCCTACATTGAAAACTCAGTGGGAGGCTGAAAGCAATATACACTTCATCAAAACTTGCTTCACTTTCTAGCAACAAAACAGCAAAAAACATTCAGGCAAAACAATTATGATATTTTTTAGATCATGAATATTAACATGTTATAATTACCTAAGTAAAGTTCATACCAAATGTGTTGCAAGACTTACATTGCGAAGAAGAATGGTCTAAAATTTCAGTCTCCAGATTTATGAAGACCTTTGCATTAACAGCAGCTGTACATGGTATGTGTATAATATATACGATTTTTTTTTAAACGTCTGGAATTATATTGGACACAAAAGCACAGTAGTCATGAGAGAATTATTGCTTCAACTACCGTTTTAGTAATTAATAATAATGCATGCGTGTACATTCCTGTGTGAATGTGGAGTAACTGTTTCTAAATATTATGGGCTTACTAATACATCTGACTGCATGTTGTTGAGTTTCTGCTCTCTCAAATGTATTTATTATAAGTTTATACCCCTTTTTTGTGAAAAATCATTAATCTCAATCAGCAGCCCAAGAATCTTACCAAGCACTCATCCAAAACCGCTATTTTTTGCATTCAGCCATGTGACTATACAGCCACAGGGGTCCAGTGTAACTCAATTCACTTGAATGAGCCTTGAGAATAAACTACACCCATGGAGCCTACTTTCATTAACATAGAACAGCACATTCACAAAGGTTAGTTCAGTAATCTAAATACTGAAAGGTAAAACGTACCTAAAATCTTTTTTCTTAAACAGAAAAAGACAAAAAAAAACATTTGTTCTTCAGAGGAGAAATATTTTTCATTTCAGCTTTTGATTAGTATAATGAGGGGTGGTTGAGTGATATCACCTGGTTAAAATGATTACAACAAACACTCACAGTGTTCTACTCATAGAATCTAGTTTATATGCACAGAACTGTTTTTAAATAGATAGTATCATATACTTTACGTCTCTCTGCACAGTTTTCAGAAATTGGAAACTGATATCCTGATCCAACCTGATCCATTTTGAATTTTTATTTTGGAAGCAAAGAAAAGCATATTTAAGATACCTGACAGGAAATATATAAATTTTTTAAACATATATACATATCACATTTTTATGGCATGATTAAGTTCAATCTTATCACAAAAGATTGTAATAAAAAAATAAATAAATAAATAAAGCATGTTTTGTGGATGGTAATAACTTTGTTTAGGAAGCATCACCTGTAACAGTCAGGTCAAAGTTATTGTGAAATAAGCTTCTGACTGAAGATACTTAATGTTGCCTGTAATGTTCTTTTTTATGAATAATCCTTTTTACACATAGTTTCCAGAGAATCCCAACAAGTCACCACAACAGAACCAACATTTTTCTTGTTCAGTTTTTTAGATCTCTGACTTTAATTATCCTCTTCCAAATAAGAGAAAGCAAGCTTCACAACAGGGTTATAGAAGAGAATGAGAACTTTGCTGTGAACATGACCTAAGCTGCCACAAGAAGAAAGGTCCACACAGCCACTTATGTTAGACACTCACCTTGATTTAATTTAACTATGAATGAAAGGTTAATCAGAAATAACTAGCTCAAATCACATTATCTTTCTTAACATAATTTTCCAGATTAGCCAAACGTCAACTTTGCAAACATCTCCACTTTACCTCTTTCAAAAGTTTGAAAATTAGGTTATACCAACAATAAAATGTAAGGTGACTATATAATATGCAAGGTGCTGAATGATGCCTGGCAATGTTGAACAGTACACCAAAATATAAAGAACTCTCTGAAAATTGTTGCTGTAGTATTTCATAAAAATAAAAAATCAAGGGCATATTTAAAATAGAGTGCAGTAATCCAGAACAAATATAAATGGTGGACTTTAAGCTCTCTAATGGCCCTTATACTAAGACTTGGCAGCAACCGGAGTTATGAGTAATATCGTCTGCAGGCACCTAGTTCATTTAAGAGACAAGCAATAAATGGCTCACCAGAAGGAGGGGTTGGGCAGGTTTTGCAGTTATGTTTTAACAGGGTACATGCTCCATTTTTTATCTTTCTTTTTTGTTTGTTTTAAGGTTTCTGAATGGAAATCATAAATAATAATAAAAATAGACACTATTTTGTGGTTTCACATCAAGCATGAAGACTCTCTTCCCTACAAAAAAAGAAAAACATGCAGCGTGTAACCAAATCCAGATTTTGGGTTAAAAGTTCATAGAAACCAAAAGGTTAAAACTATACACTCTAGCTTTGTCTTGCTAACTGGCCAACTGTTCCCTTAAACAATTAAGAAAACCCACTAAAAACATTTTCGGCTGTGCATAAGTGACACATTTTAGAAAAGCATTTCTTGTCTTGTACCCCAGAATTTCCCTGTTTTCTTTTTTTAAGGCACTCCTCATATTCATTCCAGTAGCGCCTGTCCTAACTTTGAGAAGGAGTCCATTTCCTCTTGGTTCCAACTTCTCCCGCTGAGGGACAAAGTGTGTCTCTAAGTTCAAGCAGCACCTCGGGCAATGTGAACTGTTGAGTAGAACACGAAGTGCACCAGAACTAGACCCAGGCAATACTAACCAGTGTATGGGAGAAAATTATGGGGTGACTGACCTCACAGGGAAATTAGGAAGGCTTGAGAAAATAACAACAAACAAGAGGCAGATCTCAATCGTCTTTTAGTCGTAGTCCTGATAAAAACTGTCTGCATGACATGGAAAGGGCACATCATGGGTCAGCCGTGCAGCTTTAGGGGCTGGCGGCTGTTTTCTGTTTAGGTTTTCTGCCTTATTTTAAAATGAAAGACAATAACATATTTGTATAATTGACAATGATAATACTGCTAGAAAATTCAGCTGTATAGTCAAGTCCAAAAAGAATCAAAGATAAATGGTATATTCAATTTCAATATCACACCTTTATAATACCCTGTTTGTGAACTTTTTTGACAAGTGCTGCATATTACAAATACTATTTCAACTGCTGATTTTATTTGTAGATTGTATGCTGATGTATGATGGGAGATTTGGTTTCATTATATGTCATATACTGACAATAAAGATATTCATTTATTTGTTCCAAACAGCGGTTTTAAACATTCTGTGAAGTATAATACCTCATTTGCTGTTTTGTGGTTTTTAAAATATAAAACTCTTCCACATACCAACCAAGTATCATGAAAAATGTACATTTTGTAGAGACAAACAGCAATAAAATAGCTTGTATTAAAATATAAATAGTCCGCTGGTGATCCTTTATAATTGCCCTGCATTTATTTGAGTTCACACACAAAGAAACAAATATTAAACAAGCATTCTAGGCCTTCACTAAATGTGATCTGACTTATGGCCGGCTAGGCTTCATCTATCCCTACTCAGTGTGTTCAGAACTCTACTTATTTTTGTTCACATTTGAACTCCCAAGATGCAATTTAGCAGGTATGAACAAGGCAAATGAAGAACAAGAAATGTATATCTTCTTGTAATTATTTCTTTTAAAGACTAACAACACAGTGTGTGACATCCGTGTTTAAACGTCACATAGAAATCCACCAGGAAATCAGCCGGTTCCTAGAATTTGCCTTTATTAAGCTTGATTAGTCCTGGGAACAGTGGCCAAACACTCAGAAACGTTTTGATCAATGAAAACACAACACTTTACGAGCGTCAGGGTCAACGACAACAATCTATGTTGTTTTAAGCTGTTACTGTATGAAAAAGATTAAAGGCTAACAATGTATGGAATCATTATAACTTAGTATAGAGGAAACACAATAATGTCCGAAGTTACTTACAAAGGAACTTTCTGATCTACCTTAAAGTAAAAGGCTATTTTATAGAAAATATTTGAAGTTCGAGAACACTACAAAGAACAACTCTTTCTGACTTACACAACGGAAAGGGTGAACCCAGTGTTACACACATTTTGTGCTTGGTATTTTTAAGTTGTTAACCTTTGCCTCAATATAATTTTATTATTGGTTTTACCTTCTAATGTAAAAAAAAAATTTCATCCCATTTTTAATAAAACGTTATTAAAACAAGTGTTTTTTGTCTTCGATAATGATAGGTATTAGATATTGTTTTATCATCTTTTAATAGACCCTTGCCATATCAACGATCAGAAACAAATGTCTAAGGTAAAAAAACAAAACATTTTTATAAAATTCCCTAGGAGAATTAATAATTTCTGCCTCACCTACAGAATCATTTTCAGTCTACTGACATGCTTTTTGCAATACAATACTCAGTGGAGAGGCAGGAAATAATTTGTGACTTGTTTTAATACAAAAACAAATTAAAGTATTTTCTAATACTTGTACATATACTGTATAGTCGAATGTCTTGAATTTAGCAGATGGATGGACTCCCATCCTTGTTTATCGACAGAAAGAACTTCTTAAATACTGACAAGCTTTTAATCTTCAGAATATAGAATCATGACAGGTAGTAAAATGCTTCTTTTTTTTTGTGCCATAGGACAAGATTAGATGGCAGAGAAGTGGATGTCTGAGTGCATCTAATGAAGTTCCTGCCTTGTATTAATCTTGGTGGGGGAAAAAGGGATGGAAGGGCAGTGGGGGAGAGTTATCTCATGCTAACTTAGTTAGCTGATAGTCTTATGAGATACAGGAGGAAAAGGGTCAAGGCCCCCACCAACGTCCCCAAACGGACCAAAGTAAATAGAAGTCAGCATTCTTGAAAAACTCTAAGACCTTCTTCCCCTGGAGAGAAGGCAAGACGAGGATAAAGCTGACTGAACGAGGAGACAGAGGGCCTAGGAGAGAAAACGAATGACACAGCTTAGCATGTTGTTTCCATTTGTCTCATTACACAAAGCACAAATATTTTAAAAGCATCCCATATATATGTTTTTGTCTTTACACATTCTTGGGCATCTCCAGTGACTGACCTTTGTACTATAGCACCTATTAGTTTTTAAGAGATGTTTTTTTTTGTTATCCCTGAAATACTTCCCTTTTCTTTCTGCCTTCACCTTAATCAATCATATCCAGCTCACTGGTTGCTGGTGCCTGTAGAAGTCTTAGGGGCAAGAAGGATTCTGCTTGGCAGCGAGTGCTTTTTCTAACAATGTCATGTTTATCACTTCCATACACACGCAAAAGCAATTTGCAAAATCCATGCCTTTACCAAACTGTTTAAAAGCAGCATGTCCACACAGCTGAATATTTTGACTGCCTTATGCTGAAAACTGAATGTAAGCCACTGGTCACATTATAGATCCACTCGTTACATTACTAATCAACTCTGTTTTAGATGCTCTCCCAGGTTAAATGGTACTTGGGGAGATTTCTGTTTTTTTGCTGCTAAAAAATGTCTTAACTTCTGAGTTCACAATGTATGATTAATCAGGTTTAAATACATAAAAATGAACATTTAGGTGCAAAACAGTGCAGCAGTGGCATAGTATTGTCAACAGGTGGCGTTTTGGACATAATATGACTGCAGCCTTAAAAAGTAGGAAATAAGCAAGACAGTATAAGCAAAATAAGGTGCCTTGGTTAAATACCACAAACAGTTGAACATAAAAAATTCACAATGTCTCATTTGTAAGAATATGTTTTGTTTATTACTTTTGTGACTTTGGACATGTTAGTCTTTTTTGCACAACCTTTTTTTCCAGGCAAATGTAATTTTCTTAAATCACAGTTAATGCCTAATTTTCCCGGAAGATCATGCAGAGAAAAAGCTGTCTATTTTTCCCACTATATGTTGCATATCTAAAGATTTTACAGTTTTTTGTTTTATATTCAGGCACCACGTGGGTTAGGTAGTATTAGTTTAGTTGTTGTATTCTTATTTTGCATCCAGAAGCATTCCCTAATCACACAGGAATAACATTTAGATTACATGGATGCAAGCAAGCCTAACAAGTTCAACCAGCATTACAAAATTTGCCCCTTTTTCAGTGAGTGCTTAGTTTTATGATGAATTCTCTTAATGCATATATGAGACATTAAATGTGTGAAAACTGAATTAGAGTAAAAATTTACAATGTGCTTTGCAATTAAAGATGGAAATCTTTCCTTCTGGTGGAAACATTTTTAAATTATAAAATTAGAAAGTAGCTTATGACAAAATTTGCTCTTAAAAGTCTATGATGAAAAAATTTTGGTATGTATCAAAACAAAAACCAAGTTTCTTTTTTATAAAAAAAAACAAAAAAAACTTACTTTACTTATTTCTGCTTTGTTTGTGTTTTGTTTGGCATTGAATAAAAATAATTACATTTTTGCTTTGATTATCTTTTGCTAAACCTTTTTTTCTCATCTACATTGTATCTTATATAAATAAGGTTTGTAGGGTTATCTTTAAATTATCATTTTAAGTCTTTGTTTATCAAGACCATGGCATACTTGTTTTTTATTTGAAAATGTTAGTGTTTGGCACTGTGTCCTATTGACCCTACTGTACAAACTGTTATTGATCCTTGAGGGAGTTTAAGTCTAAGTCTAAATCCAAGTGTTTGATTTTAATCATGGACAAAAAGGATTATCACCGACAATGCAGCTTTCACATTCCAGACTAATGGATTTGCAACATCATTTGATTTTGTGATAAGAATCAGCTGTCAACTGATGTGCTGGTCAGAGAATCTGCAAAAATATCACATTTAAACATTGTTTTGGGTGTTACACTTCTTCCCCTTACAAAGTGAAGAAGCCTCAACAACAGGGATCTATAGATGCTTTTTGGAACAGACATTATTTTGACATCTTTGACAGCCCTCATTCTACTCCCAATTCCCAGTTTGTCCTTTGTATCTTTTTCTAGACAGCCCCCACTATAGGACCCTCTCTACTCATTTAGGAATGTATGGAAAACATGGTTTGGAATGTTCCTCACAACTTCTGCCAGCCAACAGAGAACAACAGGGAAGTGAAAATGTCTTTAAAAAGGTCCAGACTAACTTTCTAAAGTTGGTGCGTGCACAAGCGCTAAAGGAATTGTCAAACTGTAAGTGATGGTTAAAAATAGATTTACACTGTTTTTAGCAACAACAACAAAAAGAGCTCTGCTTATAATCGCAGCTCTTTACAAGCTGACCAAAGCGTCTGGTCTGAGAATGTGTCATTTTTTTTAGAAGGAGCTTGGGAAACTTTAGACACGAAGCTTGCTGCCCAGAATAAGAACCATGGGAATGATTGAAGAGGTAGTTTAATGTGTGTGGGCCAGCAACCTAGAACTAGTCCACTCTTAGATTAGACTGCCTTGCCTACTTCCTCATGGCCAGCAGTTTAAGCATAATTCACTCGAAGGTTGAGAGAAACAAATAGATTTTTGGTAATATCTTGTTCAGACACAGTCTTGTCTCACTGGACAATAGTTTTTTAATGTGGTTTTTGACATGGTTGCACAGATATATAAATCTGCATCCAGTCAGCCATTACCTCCAAGGAAGAAACAAGTATGGTTACTGAAAATCAGAGGAAAAAATGTTTAATCCCAGACACCCTTACTAATTTAAATGTGTACTATTAGTAGGATAGATTTGGAAAATCTGTAATGATATGAAAGTCATTTCAATGTAAGAACATCTTATTTGGCAATACAGGAGTACAGTTTAAGTTAATTTAATGTATGTCAAATTGCATTTCTGGCAAAGGGTCGTTTGAAATGATATTCTTTAAATGATTGTATGACTTAAAAAAACATGTAGGAAAAAGCTGTATCTAAAGTCCCAAGGCATAAGTTTAAATTAACTTGAAGAAGTCAAGGAGGTTTAGCAAGTTGCATTATCAAGCAACTGTTGTTGATAATCTGGAGAGCCAATAAATATTTTTACTAAAATTTAAAGTTGCATCTTATAAAAAATATTTTTGGGATATTTAATAAAATTATCACTTTGTTCTGACGTTCGTATTTTTTGTGTGGTCCTTCCTGTTAGAAAACAAAAAACAATCAGAGCCAGGAGTAAAGTGTTAGCAAAGTCAATTCAAGCTGTCAGTCACAGTGTAATTGCACAGGCTAGTAAGAATTGACAGTGGATAAAAAGTAAAGATAAGCTGTTTCTCCTAAAAATCCCGCTTGCAGTAAACCAGCATTCCCAAGCTGTGCATGCACAAGATTGACAGTAAAAAAGACCTTCCACCTCCTGAGTCTCAATGAATATTTCTGACCTGGAATGATGTAGTTGTGCAAACTGCTGTAGGACCATAGAGAGAAGCCAGAGAAGCTTCCTATTTCCACAGAGTATCAGTCTCATACTGTCATAATGTTTTAACAAATATGTAAAAATGGTTTTATTTTTTTAATTAAAGTTAACTACTGCAGCTTTAAAGTATATTAAAATGTGAATGTTTAAATATTTAAGAAGAATGCACATTTAATTATTGATGTATTTTAGATATTATCCTGAGAGAAAAAAAAAAGACTAAATCCACTGAAATCATTCTGCTGAGAAAGAATATGGTTCTGTTAATTTAGCTAAACAGTAGCTTTTATAACAGGAAGAGGTGTTCAAGGGAGAAAACTGGTTAATGAGTGCAGCCAGACAGGGACTGGTCATGCCTTTTGAATGCAACTTTGAGGAAAAAACCTTTGCTCAGACTTTTCTTGAGATTTTCTGTTTATATGTATTAAATGTACATGAATTTATAGGCAGCTTGAGCAAACATATTAAGAAATGAAAATGGAAGGCAAAAAAGCATAAAAGACCAACTTCTTTCATGAAGTTGTTTAAAACATTGACCACCATGACACTTAAATTTATTTGGTAAAAAATGTTCATATCAAATGTAAGTTGGCTTGAACTGAAACGCTTTTAATCATGCATTTGACATTCATTGGCTGTATTTTGTATTAGTTTCACATCTCTACATTGGTAGAAATAAAATCACACTCATAAGGGTTAAATTGCAGTTTCCTTGATATTACACGTCTTAGACTGTGCACACAATAAATGCATTCATGTATTAGCTATCTACATCTTGTAGAAAATTTGTCTCTTGCAACATAAATTAACAAATAAAATCAGCAACCCCTATTCGAGAAAGAATTTACTGAGTGGTTGCAATAAACATGATTTGTTAATTCAGTAATGAACTATGATCGGTTCTCATAACTTTTGGGGTTTTTAACTTTACTGTTTCATTTTGTGGCGGCACCACAATGAGCAAATGACAAACTGTGAATGAGGTGCCGTACTTGCTGCTTGTTTGAAATGTGGAGACAGTGTCAGTGTTTGAAAAAGATTAAATAAATAGAAATTATAAACCAAATCAATCTCAAATTAAAACCATCGTCTTTGAAGATTGGTGGGGACATGCTAACAAAACCAGACAAATAAGAAAAATAAGGTGTTACCATTTGTGGTATGGTAACTAACTGTTGAAATTAATTTTATAGCCCTGAAAAAAATTGAATCCTAACTTGGGAAATGCTCTATTTATTTACTCAATTTTGTAAGATTTTATATTAAAGTAGTTTGATGAACTAAAAAGTTATATGTAAAATAATTAAAAAAAACAATAGAAATGTCTCAGTGGGGGAAACACTTTGTCAGCCCTCTTTGGATATGAGGTTCATTGGGGACTTATCTGTCTTTATGTGTTTGCGGATCAATGTCTTATATCTCACTGGTGACCCCTCCAGAGTGTATCTAACCTTTTGCCCAATGACTGCTGTTACAGGATTGAGAACTTAAAGAAAATGTACTGATGGATGGATGCTTGTTATAAGTGTAAGGAATAAACAAAGGACTAATAAGCTTTATTTGCATTCTGTTATTAATTTTCTTCTATAATTGTTCTTTTAATTATTTTGGACTTTTAGTTGTTTAATCACATGAATCCATATTAAAACCATTATTTGTAACTTATTTTTTACCTTATTAATAGGGGTGATGAAATATTATAAAACATTGTTAAAGACGTAACTGTAAATAATTATTATTTTTTTACCACCTTTATTCCCAATGTTTAAAAGAGAACACAATGGACGTTACTTTTCACGCATGTTACGCAATAGGTATTGCTTAACCACATATAAGCACTTTATTACACAGTGTTTATCCTGTTATCTGGTCTCTTTTGGTGATGTGAATCTTCAAAGATACAACAACTGTTATTAATTTAGCAATTTCTTATTTTTAAAAAATACTATCCTTGTGGGGACCTAACGTTCCTCTTGGGGACCAAAGCCTGGTCCTTATTAGGACAAGTGCTGTTTTTGGGCTAGGGGTTATATGTCTGACTATTTTGTGAATTGAGTTAGGGTTAGATTTAGGGTTGGGCACGTAGTGATGATGGCTTGGTTTAGTGTTAGGGTCATGGTGAGCTATAAACATTCATGACAAATGAATGGAAGTCAATTGTAAAGTCCCCACGACAATACAGAAGCACAACATGCGTGTCTGTTGCGTGTGTGTGTGTTTTTGAAATGTGCATGAATCCACTTACTACCAATCAAAGCTCCATTACTACTGCTTTTAAAGGCATTAGAGATGTCAACATTGTTAAGGCATGTGTATTGTTTTTCTCAGTCAAGGAAAATTAGAAAATGAATTCCTTTGGGCTTGTTCACTAAAGTTGGGGATTCTGGGGGGAGGGCAAAAGAAGGCAATGTTAATGTGTGGTGAGGGGGTGGGTAGTGCTGTTGGTGAGGACGTGGGGGTGCAGAAGATGCCAAATTGTGCTTAGGCAATGGCTGATTATTTACACAGACAGCTGAATGGTGAGAAAACAAGATACCACGGGGGTCTGCCATTTGTTCTACTTGACTTGTTAACTTTTTTCAATGCAGTAGCATTCTATTTTCATATAATATCACTTAATTATAATTGCAGTCTTGAAACAATATATATATATATATATATATATATATATATATATATATATATATATATATATATATATATATATATATATTTTTTTATTTTTTTTTGTTTTTATTTTTTTTTTTTTTTTTTTGTTTTTTGTTTTGTTTGTGTTTTTTTGTTTGTTTTGTTGTGTGTGTGTGTGTGTGTGTGTGTGTGTGTGTGTGTGTGTGTGTGTGTGTGTGTGTGTGTGTGTGTGTGTGTGTGTGTGTGTGTCATGGGTC
>JAVLVB010000458.1:996906-1028234 GCA_032876305.1 Orestias chungarensis | reverse complement strand
TGTGTGTGTGTGTGTGTGTGTGTGTGTGTGTGTGTGTGTGTGTGTGTGTGTGTGTGTGTGTGTGTGTGTGTGTGTGTGTGTGTGTGTGTGTGTGTGTGTGTGTCATGGGTCGGGCACAGTTGACTGTAATAACATTTGAGGTGTGGTCAGCCTCAAATGAAGGGACAAATTGTAGCTTGTGGTTAAGAAGTACGGCTAGCAGCCACCACTGACACATGGGATTTGGGGTCAAGCTAGAGTCCCAACCATGTGAACAGGAAAGGTGTGTGAACTTTTGCCTTGTCCCCCTCTGTCTATCATTTAGCAAATGGAGCAGATCAGCTTCACTGGGGGACAGAGCCTGGCTGACTGGGGGAGGGAGAGCGGGATGGTGGGGTTGGTTTAACACTTCACACAGGCTCCCTTTGTGCAGTGGGCAAAGGTTAGCATGGCTCTAAGGGGTGGGCAATTGCAAAATGCAGTTAAAGGTGTCGGTTGAAAATAGCAGGGTACCACAAGGAGGTGACCGATCTCATGGAACAATTGGCTGTATGGTCATTACCAAGCTCAAATTGTCTGTCATCCATCTTGTCACCTTGCCTAATCTGACAAGTTAAGAACTCTAAACCTTAGCTTAAACCTTCTGTATCTTATTGGAAAGAAACTACAACAAACAAGGAAGATCTGCAGTAATACATGTATTGATGAATGTTGCTTTAGATTGTTTCCCATTATTTCCTCATAAATGGAGTTTACAATCTTTCCCATCACTAGATGGAAGATAGAGCTGTTGATATTTGGCCTCAAATATAAATTGGAAAAAGGATGAAAAACTGAACTGGGTACTGTACCTTATAAGTGAAAGCTCAACTAACTCTTCACACCTAACGTTAAAACCCGCACTAAGTAATCACATCCCAGTTACCTACTGCAGATGGAAATGACCTCCAAGCCACTTCACATAGCAGGCTGTCAGCTGAGTAATCTATATATCTGCTTGTTTTATCTTAAACTTCATATATGTATTTAAATGACTGCTACAAGCTTTTAATTAGATTACCTTTTGCTTTAGAGACAAATATAAAGAAAAGAAGGAGATTAATTTGTTTACGTTTACCAATCACAAGATTTTAAAACAAAATATTCCTGACTGTATACAGTCTTTTGCATGAATGCTAGTGACTGGTGATAATGATGCAGCTGTTTCTCTTTTGACAGAGTATATGGTATTTATAAGTTCAAATTTTATTATGATGAAGGCCGATAGCTCAAATAGAATGTCACCTGACTACTGCTCTGAGGCTTTGGGTTCAAATCCAGCTGAGAGCAAACACACCACTGCATCCAGTGTGGGTCCTTAGGCAAGATCCCTTGGACTACTGCCTACCTGGCGCTGCAAATGGCAGCCATACCAAAAACAAATTCCTTGTATGTACCTTGTAAATAAAGTTAATGATTACTATTAAACATCTGTGAAAACCTTGAATATAAATTAAAACCCCAAAGGCCCCATACTCAAAAAAAAGCAAATTACATAAATACATAAATTCAAAACAATGTAAAATGTTCAATTAAAAGACCATTCTTACAAGAAAAGAATACACAGAAAAACAGAACTAACACAAAAACATAAAAATTAGATCAAATACCTTTTAGATAAAGGGTTTTGGTTGGACCGAGGAGGAAAACGGTCACAATGAGGAAAATATAAATACACTTACAAAAAAATAGTTGCAAATTGCATATATAATCGAATTACTGTAGGTTGTCAATAAAGAGAAAGAATATTGAGTTATGGCATTTCAGATTTTTTTTTCCTTCATAAAATTGATTTAATCATCTGCAAATCTCTGGCTGTGACCCCTGTATTTATGTTGCTTTTTCTTTTCTTTTTTTTCACCCAGTAAAAATTAAAGTTTAACTATAAATAGAGGGGGATAATGCAATTGACCCAAAGGGTTAATTCTCAGTCTTTAGATGCTTTCATCCGCTATAGGCTCTCAGTCCGTGTTCTCCTCAGGTTACGTTACCATGAACCAGAGAACTACCACAAGGAAATGAGTTCATATGGAGAAATGAAGCTAGGATTTGGTCTGCTTGGGTACCTTTGCAAGGACTCCCAACATTACAGCCTGGAACATAATGCCGCTATAAGCATTAATTATTGCCACCACTCCACACTACCCCATGAGGTCATTGGGAATTTGAATAAGGGTAGAACACGTAAAAAAACAAACAAAAAAAACAGCAAATCACTGAAGGGCTACAGCAAAAGGGAACAGAATGAGGGGTAGCATTCTTGTTTCAACACCTGTCGGAAAAACACACTAACATACATTTGAGAAGAGACAAAGTTAAATGAAAAATCTCAATTAATGCCAGATGAAATGGTTTGTTGAGTTCAGTCAGTGCACACTTTGTCCTTGCAGTTTACATGGCCAGTAACTTTGCAAATGGTTCCCTTTTATAATCCTTAAATGTTTTACATAATCCCAAATATTGTTTAGACATGAAAACTCCAGTAGGATCAGTTTTATAAAGCACTTCACAGTGCCAAGATAAATAAACATCTCATGCAATCGTTTTAGCATTTATCTTCCTACATTTGCACGCCTAATCAAAATACATTCGTTTAAATAGATATATGTGGCTTGAGTACACATACAGAAGTCAAACAGCTGATGGCATGTCGGTCACTCTTTATTGACCAGTGTTTGTTTTTCTATGGTGGTGACACTTTTAGCCTGAAGCCAATGGATTTATGTCACACATATATGATATATGCATGATGTTAAACATGTTCACACACCACAAGCTACACAAACTCCCAAAGTACAAACAAATACACGTGTCTACACAGCTACAGTTTCACCAATTAGAAAATTACAACGCTGATTGCCAAAGAAGCTGAGGTCTGGAGGTTGGATTGGAAGTGCTACTGCGTCCTGAGGTGTTGAGCTGAGGGAAAATGGCCACTGAAAATGTGTTACAGAGTTAAACCCCAGGATTAACCAAGCAACACAAGATATATAGTCTATGGCAGGTGCATTTTTTTACTTCATACATGCATTTAAATTTAATCAAATATGGCAAAGTAGATTAATAACAATTTGTCCAACATGTGTGAAGCCATAAAAAAACCAAAATAGTTTTTTATTTTTCCAAGAAGAGTAGATCCAACCTTTTGAGTCACTTTTTAAAGTGTATATTTTTGGTTCATGAATTGCATTTTAATATAAAAAATTGACAAAATAGTATTTAATATAAGCAAAACTCAATAAGACCGAAGACTCACAAGATACACAAAACTGCATTTTTTTAACCCACTCTGACACTGATAAAATTGTTATAGGGATAATTTAGGAGTAGGATAGTTTACTAGAGGCCTGAGCTTATGTTAAAGAAAAGTAATGTTTTTTCTTTACATCAGACAGTTTACGTAATGGAAAAGGTTTTACATTTTTTGGAAGTAATTTTAAGATGTTAGAAGTTCAGTTTGGTTTTGGTCCACGTTGAACTGGTCATTATTTACAAACTCTTGTTAATCTATACTGCTGTATAATAAATAATTAATATTAATATTTTGCTGTATATAAATAATTAATATTTATATACAACAAAATATACAATTTTATAAGTTACAGCACAGTGCGTAACGGTTTCACAGGACCTCACTTCAGAAAACCTTTAGAGATTTCAGAAGGTAATGTTTTCAATAGTTAATTAATATTACTTAAGTACCATTATTTTGCATTACCAATAAAAAGATAATATAGCAAAAACATCACATTGATTTTTTGTTTTAAAGAATACTTTTTGATCCTTTAGGTATTTCAGAGACATTTCAAATAATTTGCTAATCATTTCAGAATGTTTGTACATATCTCAAATTATTGTTGCTTAAAAATGTATCCAT
Organism: Orestias chungarensis; assembly: GCA_032876305.1. Classification (NCBI taxonomy): domain Eukaryota; kingdom Metazoa; phylum Chordata; class Actinopteri; order Cyprinodontiformes; family Cyprinodontidae; genus Orestias; species Orestias chungarensis. Next base: position 1,024,339 of record JAVLVB010000458.1, on the reverse strand, counting down.
AACTCCGTGCTGCCTATGTTCTCCTAAACCCACAGTGCATGCATTAATCTTGTCGACTCCGGAGGGAAAAATCCAGCAGCTGCCATTGCAGTCCCACCCAGCAAGCTGTGTCCCAGGAGTTCAACTAATTTCAAGGTCATGTGCATGCCTCCACCCCTTTCCTCTCACCCTGTCTGGAGTAAGACATATGATGGAAGGGCACCAGGGTACAGAGAATGCATAGATGTTTGGCTGCAACAACAAAAAAAATCTGTAATGCATGTTTTGGACATCTAAAAGCCAATGCGTACAAAGATGATATGTTTATGTATTTAGCAGACAGATTTATCCAAAGGGACTTAAAAAGCAGGCTGTAGCACAAAGGGTCTTGCCTAAGGACCCACAGTGGATGCTGTGTATGTAGCCCAGGCAAGAATATGAATCCAGGCCCCCAGTGCGAAAGTCAGGTGACTTTCCAATTGTGCTATCCAACCCTTTCAAAGATAATGTATTCATTGCTGATAACACCATAAAGGAGCACCTAGAAAGCCTGCAGAAAGTGATGGAGAACCTTTAGACAGTTTCGGACAAACTACCAAATGCTCCAGGTAAAGTGACTAACTTAGGACTCCTAGATATATACCGGGAGAAGCTGGCCCAGTTCTGACCGCCAGAATCTGATAACAACCAGTGAAAGATTTTGGGGCTAAGTAATTATGTGACAGATCATCTCTCCAATTATCAGCAGTATGTTGAAGCCACAACCTGCCTGAAGAAGTCAATCAAAAAGACAGTGAGGTTCGAACCAAGTTGTTCTACTGAGTGATCAGTTGCAGAATACGTGTTGGGGACAATAGAAAGATCTCGTTTTAGAGCCTCACCGTAACATTAGAACAACACAACATGCCAAAAAAAAGCAATCTGTGGAGCCCTCTGAAAAGAAGGGACGGTTCAAAGAAAGGACACAATTATGTGGCTTAATGGGGCTTTATTCTGTTAGCATTGCTTTTGTAACACATTTTTAGTGTATGAAACGTGTTGAAAGGTCACTATCTGTACCAGAAATAGGTGATATGCTCATTATAGGAATCAGCAACTCCTTTCAGCAGCATTACCTCTACTTTTAACATTCAACATATTTTCTTGTACCAAACCTTGAACAATATATGTGAAGTTCTCCCATGTGGGAAAATATATTCAGCACTATGTAAAGTAATTTTACAAATAAGATTTTGCTAAGCTTATATTTTGTTTTTTAGATTTGACATATTAGCAGAGTTTCACTAAATATGGATTTTCCTTCTAATCCAATCTAAGATGTGTCATAAATCTGCTTCAGAGTAAAAATATTAGCTCAGCCATTCATAATTAATTGATTTGCCTACCATTGACAGATGTGGGGACTTGGAATAGAAAAAGACCCAAAGTGTGGTATCAACAAGGTCCAGTATCTTTAACCTGGGTTTGGTGGGATGTGTGACGCTGACAGTGGGAGATGAATGGAGGGAATTATCTACTCACTTGGCCAGATAATTGCTCCATTTGGCAATGAGTTAGAGAATAGCTTCTAATTAGCTCCCTGCAGTTCCCTAGAACTTTACTCCACCCCCAAAAGAAAACACTCACACACATGTTGAAGGTTTGACCAACTGGGTGCCTTTAATGACAACTAATACTTTCTAACTCATCAGCCAGTTAACAGTATGCCTCATTCAATTGTCCACTTTGGTACACAAAAAATAAAATTAAAATAAAAAAAAAAAAATAAACAGCTGACAAATTTTACATTAGTTGCCAGTTAGCTTTAAAACTGACCTTGGTTACTGACTGACCTTTAGGTTTTTGTTGTCTGGTTAATCTGTGCTTGAGATATTGTGTAGAAACATTGAGAATCAAGGTAAGAAGTGGCTTGCCAAAAGGAGCATTTCCTAACTTTTTCCTAACCTTTATTATACGGTTTACCTATAATTCAACAGTAATTATATAACATTAATTATTTGCTTTTCACCTATTGTGAAACATTTTATTTTAATCTACCTTCTTTCCAGTTCAGCTAAAGGGATATATAATTGAAATAGTTCTTGTGATCTTATATCACATTAGAGGTAACAATAAGCAAAGCCACAGCCTCATTGGCAGTCTTCCGTATCAGGGGGACATTTAAAACTACAATTCTCTAAATTAGCTATATTGTTTTCTGACACACCACAGTAGTTTATTTATGTTGTCTGTTAGCTGAGTCTAGTAAACAAAAGTAACGTATATGCAATGTGGAAATTTTTTTATTTGTTCTTGCATACAAAACATATTTGTTCATTCTTAGAGCTTTAAGTGGAAGTAATTCAGTCCTGTCTCAAAATTAAGTTTTACTGCTATGCATATAACATTGAAAGATTCAATATTGTTTATTTGAATTTTAGCATATGGATAAAGTAGTAATTGTCATATTGAGTTGTAAGTATTGTAACATTGGGTTGGATATTATTTCAGGTTTCTAAATATGTATAGCTTTTAAACCGAAAGAAATATCCTAGCAAATACGTTTAGGTAGGGAGAAATTGTGTCAGAGGAAAGAACCTTTTTTCTAAGACAATAACTAGGCTTGCTTCAGGATGTTTCAGATTTAAAGTATAAAAATGCATTTCCATGTCTGTGAATATATAACTTATTTTGTGATTATAATTCTTTTTGGTCTTTAAAACAGATGTTGTAAAGGTTGAAAAACATAAGTAGATATAATAGACATTGTTTTCATACAATCACTGTAAAACTGCGGATTATTTTTGTTGTTGTTTAATGGGTTGGTTTCAAAACTCTACCACCCCTGAGCCCTGAACTATATAAAACAAGAACTTGAAGCTACTTTTGTTGCCAAATCAGAGACTATAAATTATCTCCAAACCAATGATGGTTTGTTGTATATACCATAGATTTCTTTGCTGCACTTCAGCATATTCTCTCTGTGCAAATGTGTTTTTTATTTTCAATCTGAAGATATCCAGAACATCACATATACATTTGGTGACACAAAAGGCTTCTGTAGGGAAAAATACCCCCAGTGCTGGCATATAAAGAAGGCGGTGACAGTTTTAGAGCACATATCGCTGTCCCTGTGCCTGGACTGCATAGGGACCTCTGACATGTGATCACCTTCAAAGAGTGCCTCATCTCTGGCCTGCTGTTAGGGTTGAGTGGGGTTAAAGTGGGTGATGATGGCTACAAGGATAGATGACTTCCAAAAGGTTTACAACCTTGTGATAACCACCCTGATGATTTCTTGTATTAGCATTGGATGAAAGGAGGGTGGCAGGCCAAGTTGGGTATAATGATGTATTTCTAGAACCATTCATGAAAACGAACTGGTTGGCTTTAGGTTTTTGAAACTATTGGATGTGCTTCATTACTGTTTTAGTGTCCACTTTTAATAAACCTCTTTTGCTTCAATTGACATTTGCAAGACTTCTGTTGAGTCTCAGTTTCAAATTTGTGCTTTCATTTCTTCAGAGATTAATCTCCAGTGTCAGGTGCTTGTTTGAAGTGATTTGAGATATTCAAATCTAATTACAGCAACAGAGAGCTTTAGAGATTTCACTAGCAAATGAATAGGGATATGAATAAGTAGCTTGGGAACATAGAGTGGGTATGGAAAGTATTCAGACCCCTTTAAATTACTCAACCTTTGTTTCATTGCAGCCATTTAGTTTAGCACAAAAAAAGTTCATTTATTTTCTCATTAATGTTCACTCAGCATCCCATCTTGACTTGAAAAAAACAGAAATGTAGATATGATTGCAAATTTATTAAAAAAGAAAAACTAAAATATCACATGGTCATAAGTATTCAGACCCTTTGCTCAGTATTGAGTAGAAGCACCCTTTTGAGCTAGTACAGCCACAAGTCTTCTTGGGAATGATGCAACAAGTGTTTCACACCTGGATTTGGAGATTCTGCCATTCTTCCTTGCAGATCCTCTCCAGTTCCGTCAGGCTGGATGGTGAACGTCAGTGGACAGCCATTTTCAGGTCTCTCCAGAGATGTTCAATTGGGTTTAGGTCAGGGCTCTGGCTGGACCAGTCAAGAATGGTCACAGAGTTGTTCTGAAGCCACTCCTTTGTTAATTTAGCTGTGTGCTTAGGGTCATTGTCTTGTTAGAAGGTGAACCTTCGGCCCAGTCTGAGGTCCAGAGCACTCAGGAAGAGGTTTTCTTCCAGGATATCTCTGTACTTGCCCGCATTCATCTTTCCTTCAATTGCAACCAGTCGTCCTGTCCCTGTGGCTGAAAAACACCCCCATAGCATGATGCTGCCACCACCAGGTTTGACTGTAGGGATTGTATTGGGCAGGTGATGAGCAGTGCCTAGTTTTCTCCACACATACAAAGTTCAATCTTCGTCTCATCAGACCAGAGAAAATCTTTTTTTATCATAGTCTGGGAGTCCTTCATGTGTTTTTTGGCAAACTCTAGGCATATGTCTTGCACTGAGGAGAGGCTTCCTTCGGGTCACTCTGCCATAAAGCCCTGACTGGTGGAGGGCTGCAGTGATAGTTGAGTTAGTGGAACTTTCTCCCATCTCCCTACTGCATCTCTGGAGCTCAGCCACAGTGATCTTTGGGTTCTTCTTTACCTCTCTCACCAAGGCTCTTCTCCCACGATTGCTCAGTTTGCCTGGTCTAGGAAGACTTCTGGTCGTCCCAAACTTCTTCCATTGAAGGATTATGGAGGCCACTGTGCCCTTGGGAACCTTGAGAGCTGCAGAAATTCTTTTGTAAGCGTGGCCAGATCTGTGAATTGCCACAATTCTGTCTTTGAGCTCCTTGGGCAGTTCCTTTGACCTCATGATTCTCCTTTGCTCTGACATGCACTGTGATCTGTGAGGTCTTATATAGGCCGGTTGTGTGCCTTTCCAAATCAAGTCCAATCAGTTTATTTAAACACAGCTAGACTCCAATGAAGGAGTAGAACCATCTCAAGGAGGATCAGAAGGAATTGGACAGCATGTGAGTTAAATATGAGTCTCAGAAAAAAGCGTCTAAATACTTATGACCATGAGATATTTTAGTTTTTACTTTTTAATAAATTTGCAAACATATCTACATTTCTGTTTTTTTCATGTCAAGATGGGGTGCTGAGTGAACATTAATGAGAAAATAAATGAACTTCTTTGGTTATACCAAATGGCTGCAATGAAACAAAGAGTGAATAATTTAAAGGGGTCTGAATACTTTCCACTGTACACTGACACACGTTTTCCCTGTATACAACACAATTCTTTATCAAGCGTTTTCTGTTTATAGATGTTGGGATTTCAACTGCAACATATTTCTGATCTAAAACTAATGTCCATTCATCCAAATAAACATAGTTTTTATAAAGTTTATAAAGGTTGGTCCATTACTAATCATGTTCACCAGCAGGCAACCTCTTGGCTACTTAATGATGGCCCTACATCAGGGGCCCTCAGAGACAGTGGTACATTTTTTAAGTCATTAGTCAGTTGTTTGGTTTGAAATCCAAGGATTTATCACTTTAAAAAAATGTGGTTTGTAGTAAAAAAAAGGTAATGGGAATATAAAGATTTACCAACTAAGTGTCAGAAAACTTGTTAGCCATTAGCTTATTGTCCTGTGTAACTTTAGCAGTATGTAGCTTTCTTTTAGTGATTTAAATTCCAATAAATCACCCCATAAAGCTAGTATTGGTGAGTTGAAAATGTGTCACACATCACCTTTGTGAAAATGAGCATAGCAGAGCTCAGTGAAGTGGATGGAGCTGATAAAGCTGGATTGTCTGGCTGTAATCAGAACCAGATGTGGTCAGGCTCTCGCCACGGTGGTCCAACCGCATCTGCTATTTCAGGAGGAGGGAGCAGAGGGGGAGTCACAGCTGGATGAACCCTGACCCAAAGAAAGGAACCACAAGCCAAGGCTGACAGTCACTATAGTGGAAGTAGGCGACCAGCTATCATCTCCTTCGTTTACATGGTTTACAACTCAGCTTCAAAGTTTTAGATAAACCCTTGGTTTTGCCAAGTTGCAGGACTAACACAAAATATTCTTATTCTGAAAATTTTTAATAAATGTCAGCAAAAAATGAATACTTAAAAAAATGCAGAGATTTACAACTAATTCAAAATATGTATAATTTAAAATAAAACTATTCTTAAGAAAATAAAAAACTAATATTGCTGTTTTATTGAAACTAATTTGTAACCAGTATGAGTCCCCTTTATTAGCATATTTCAAGAAAGTTTAAACAGTTTCAATAAAAATAAACAAGATGTTTTTTTTAAAGCATCTATTGCCAATTTAAGAAAGCTAAGTTATTTTGTCAAAAGTTATTTGTGCAAAAGATACAGATATTTTACAAAGGAGATGTTGTAATGTGAATATACATAAAAAAGCACTGTATGCAATTTTATTCAATGTACACTTATTGTTATGATCTTGATCCTCTCTTTCTACGATTGACAAACTAAATATCCCTTTTTTCAATGGATTGATGTCACTCTTATATGCTGCATTGCATTTTACCATAGGTCAGTCTTAAGTGAAATGTATGTAGAGGTCTTTCACTGAATATGTTTTACATATGTCATCAGCTGCCCACAGAGTAGCACTCCATTTGAGCCTAAAGCATGATACAATAAAGGCTTGTCATATCTGGTTTTGATGGATAAGGTTGCCAGGCAGTCAGACAAAACTCCCTATACTGAGTGATAGGGGTAAGTCAGCATCACTATTGCAGCAAGTGCTCTATCTCCTGGGTCTGATGATAGAATTGGCATAAAAAAGGATGTATCTGTCTACACTGCATAAGAGACAAACGAGGTGATGCATACATATCTCTCCAACAACCTCTCCACTTAGTTGTAGTGCTTCAGGTGCCTCAGTTCTCCTTTACTTGTCCCTCATATTTTACTTGAGTGAAGGCATGCAGCTAAAGAGAGAACAACTTGAGATTATATCATGCACAACGCTAGGAATGCAATGCAGCAAGTCTATCAAGACATGGCAGTAAAACTTAACTGACAAAAAAGTGAACAGCCAAGGTTACTCTGGAGAGGCTGTAGAGATTTGCAGCTCAGGTGGGAGAATCCGCTAACAGATTAATCACAAATCTGACCTTTAAGGATAGAGGAAGAGATGTCCAATATCAAAGGCCAGACCTAAATTCAATATTGCATATTTTGTCAGACTGGAAAATGTACGTTAATGGATTTATCCAGAGCTATTTTTTTCTGAATGTGCAAAACTATTAGAATTGCTATTTGTGCTGTAATTGAAACAATAGGTGGATCTACTGTACAATGGTCTTGGTTCAGGAGTGCTGCGTTTTAATGCAATAAACACTTTCTAGATTTTCCTATGCACAAAAACATCCAAAACCAGATACCTTTTAAACTATGGCTTTACACATTACTTAGATTTTGATCATAACAAAGATTCTACAAAAAACCCATGGAGAATTGTGGCTGTGATTTTGAAAAAGTGAAAAAGCAAATAACTATTTATAACAGTAAGCTTTAAGAATAATTTCAGAAAGTTTTCTGCTTAATTAGCATTATTAAGTGTGAAAATGTCCATACAGATTTTATTTTATGTCTCTTAATATAGTAAGTTACTAAGAAACAGGTTATTACTAAGTAATGATTCCCACCTAAAATTAACTCTCCAACAAGTAAAGACATTCTATTGTAGCCTTTAAAATGACTTCACTTCAGGTTTGCTGTTGAAAGTTATACTTGCCTTAAATCAACTGATAATTCAAAAAGGAATAGGCTATCATCAGAAACAAACTCTAAATTGGCCCAGTGTCCTTAATTAGTTTACCTTTCATAGCATTTGTTAAAAACTCACATGCCTGATAATCAGCTTTGGCACCACAAGAGTTATTCTGGGTAATCATACTGTTATGAACCAAGGGGTTTCAGTGTGATCTCTTCTGACATCCTGTTATCATCATCCAGCACCACATTACATAAGAGTGATAACACCCAGGACAATGCCAAACACATTGAGAGGAAGATACAAAGCACAGGCACCTCCTTTAGACTTCAGGCATTTCCGTCTGGGATATCCCCCCATTATGACCTACGATAGTAAAAGGAGAGATGGTGGTGAGGCGAAAAGTAAATGTCAAATTGGCAGGGTCCATTAGGACGTGTCCTCCTGGGAGGGTTTGAAGGTAGTAAGCCACACTGACCTATAATGGGTTTGAGTGACATGCAGTCAGAGTTAGATCAGCTGGTAATGAGTGGCACGAAAGAGGCCCTTTTTCTATTGTTCATTCTATACTCCTTGCAATGCTTGAGTGAGGGCAGGTGCTTAAAAGTGTCAAAATAGGAAGACCCACAGACAGGCCTGGCTGCAATCCATGGTCTTCTGACATATGACAAAAGCTCACCTCTCACCTCAGTACAAAAGGGACATTAAGTGAGAGCTGGACATTTTCAAATAGTGGCTGGAGACTCCTTTCCATGATTCAGCAGGAAAAGAGTAAATAACTTAACTTAAAAAGATTTGAATACAGAAACTTTTGAGTTGTAAATGTTTTATTTAATATAAATTGGATACATGAGAAATACAGTAGCACATTTGGTGCTTTGTACCTAAGTGAAAGCCACAGATTAAGACTTCATTCAGAACACTTTTCAAATTGTGGCTAGAAGAAATAGCGTAGTTGTTATCAGAGACTAAGTGATGATTTTCCACAAGATTTTCCTGTCAGGATGTTATGAATGTCTCCATGTGCAGTGGTCAGTGATAAATGGTGTCCCATTTGCTGAGCTGATGTCATAGTCAAGGACTTTCTTCCCCTTCGGTGACAGGGCAGAAGAGTGCCCTCACTATGTCCTGTCCAGGGCACATGGCTAATATCTGTGTTGTACGAGTATGGCACAATGAACTTTGTGTTTACATATTTTTCACTACTCTAAAAGGTATCTTGGGAAATTCTAGTCTTTTCCAAGCCACATAACTCCCTATTTTAGAGTGCTGGAAGGCCTGAGCCCATTTATCTACAGAAGCAATTTAATCTTTCATCATTACATCAGCACAAGGGGGCATTATTTACACTAGATACAAGTTTATTGATTGCTTTTAATTCCCAGTGTGAGTCTGTAATGTATTTATGCTGCCAAGAATGCTTCCTCTGAAATAATTTATGTCATAGCATTACATTAACAAGTCCCGGAGTTGTGTTTGTTTTCATTGCCTTTGCTATGCCTTTGGTTGACTTGGTATTAAATTTCTTGCTCCGCATTAGAAAAAATGAAAGCAATGTTTTCATTTCACTGGTTTCAATGAAGAGGAGAGTAAAAATTTAATAAAAATGTATTACAGCGGGTGTAAGAGTAAACAGCCATTATTTCACTCTGGGCAAATCATTTAGTTATTAAAGCTATGAAAGAGAACAATGGGTATAATGTACACAATGTACTTTTCCATTTTAATAAATTTTATCAGTTGTAATACACATGTAGCCTGACAAGTTGAATTATAGTTGGCCTGAAACACAAGCAAATTTGCAATTCTATTTTTTCTACTTTTATTCCACAAAAGCCCATTTTAAAACCTGCAAATATTGTACAATTACCTAGTTTTAAGGATTTAAGGATTGGCTATAATAATTACTCTAAGTCTGACTTCAGTATTATAATAGTTACAGTGCCCTAACATGTTTTTACCCATAACAGAATACTTTTTATCCTTACATTTCCACAAATCTTTATATGAGACATAGTAAAATAGTAAAATCAACATCTGAAAATATGGAAAGCCAGTTTTTTAGATGATGATTTTACTTAAATCATGATTTGACAATAAAAAAATTGTCAAATCATGATTTAGCCACAATAAACCTCAATTTGGTTCAGTTTAACTAGCAACACCCAAACCTGGCTAGTGCCAAACTCTAGACTTATAAAGCACAACAGTAAAACATGTCTGACAAAACTAAGTAGGTTAAAACTATCAAAAAGCAACACATCTTGCACTATTCTGAATAATTTAAAAACAATGAAAAACAGGGATATGCATGCGTTCATTTACCCATTCTTTAACCTCTGCTCATCTTGGGTCAGGTTGCCTACATGCCTCAAAAACTTTACCAGGGATGTCCAGGATGCACCGTAACCAGATTCCTTAGCAACGTCAACTCGCTTCTCTTTATGTGGAGGAACAGCAGCTCTACGCTGATCTCCTCCTAGATGTCCAAGCTTCACACCCTGTTCCTAGGGGAGAGCCAATACACCCTGCAGAGGAAACTAATTTGTGTCTGAGATCTTGTTCTTTGGTCACTTTCCAGAACCCGTGACCACAGATGAGGATAGGAATGTAGAGCTAATGTAAATCCAAAGCTTTGCCTTTTGACTTGGCTCTCTCTTTACCACAACAGACCAGTACAGTGTCTGCATTACTATAGATGCAAATCTGTCTATTATTCTTCTGCTCCATTTTTTCATCATTCATGAGTGAGACCTAGAGTTACCTTAACTAATCCACTTGGGGCCAGACCTCACACTTAATCTATATGAATCACATCTATCAGTCTTAACTGAGTTAGACAGACATTTCTAGAATTTCCACACCACAGTGAGAGTCAGGGTTTAAAAATACACAAAACTTTCCTAAAAATAGCTCACCTAGCAGAATTACTTCAAGAGCCCATCAACATCTCATTCAGGAGGTGAGAAGAGATCCCAGAAAAACATCAAAAGCAGTCCAGGCCAGGTTAGTTCTCATATTTTAGAGAAACCGATTTAGCAATAAGGCATCAATGTTGCAAGGTGAAAATATGTGCTGATCAAACAGAAGAAAAAGGTTTTGTCTCAACTTTGACAAAAATACTATAATTCCATTATAACAGAGTAAAACATAATAAACCATTTTAGAAAAAAAAATGTCTTAATATAAGAAATCACAGTCACAAATCTTGATAGATTATTTATTCACATCCAATTAGATTCTTCAGGACCAGAAGGGTTTGCCAAAGTTGATGGAGAAATTTATTCTGCTCTCTATAAGAAAATCCTCATTGAGAATATCTGACCATCACTTTGTAACCTAAAGCAAGAGCAAATTTGGGTTGAAAGCAGGAAAATGATTCAAAAGACAGTAGAAACTCCCACCTAGAAATTGCTTTAAAACCCTATATTGAATTTTTCGGAGTGGCCCACTCAACGTATCGACACAGATCCATTTGATATCCTATGGTTCAAACATAAACAACCGATTAATTTTTAAAACACTTTTATATGATTCAAAACAAATAACATTGCAAAGAAGAGGAGCTAAATCCTCCATAGTGATGTAAGACACTTGTCGCCTTTAGATCTGCCATCAAGCAGATCTGTAGGGGACAACAGCAGTCTGTTTGAAATAAGTAAGAAAATCTATTTTTTCAGATTTCAATTTACTTCATCTAAAGTGCTACTTAAGACTTGCCAAGCGCTTGAAACTATTCTATCATGCTTTGAATTTATTGAATTCATTGTTATCTCACTAAACACCTACTCAATTGTAAAAAGTATAAATGATCAAGTTTGCAAAATTTATAAAGATTTGATTTACTAGAGGGTTGGTGATAAACCGATCTCCATTTCCAATTCTGCCACATACAGACTTGGGCCCCTTCTGGTTTATTTAAAATGTGTGGACATTATATGATCAGTGTGCCTCTGCAATTTCCCTGTTACCTTCTTTTTTTCCTCTAAACTTTATCTTCTTTTTTCGTGCCAATGAGATTAGGCACTGTGTCAGTTTTTTCCAGTTTCAAAGGGAGGCTGTGGCCATTGTTCTACACTGTGATGGCGGCAGTGCTGTCATTTATGGACAGCACCACTGATTCTCTTGCACTTCCTGTGCAGACATTGACAAAGCTCATTATCTGGGCTTGCCATGCCACCATGCCAAAAGAAAGACTAAAAGGGTGAAATCTTAGGAAACAAGGAATTTTTTATTATAACTTTAATCCTTCACTGGAAAATGACTTAATATTTAACGACAAGTTGAGCATTAGATTCAATATTACACACAACTTTGTGGAGGAGGTTCAAGCCCTATTTTTATAAAGTTTTTTTTTTTTTTTTTTGTCTCTGTTTGAGCACGATCTAATGACAGATTGCTGCTGCTGATTAGATAAGAATGTTGTAGACGTTGGCTCTGGGTTGCCGGTGCAAAAGGAGGAAATTTCTATCTCATAGAGTTTTCAATTTGAATTCTAGCTTCTGGCTAGAACAACGAAAATATTTACCCAAGTGACATCTCTCCTTCTGAGTTGTAGGGATGGCCTACTGGTCATACCATTAACAACACATGCATTATATTAAATTTGGAAGATTTACACAACTTTCAAAGATTTGGTGACATGGTTGGAACACTCTAAAGACATACAGTTCACATATTTGTGGCATTAAGATTACTGTCAAATATGTAAATATGAATATTTTCAATTAAAAATTATTTTTGTTTTTTTACATGATAGTTTTAGACAATATAACTTCCGGATTTTTTTTCTTTAGCATTGAAAAATTCAATGGCTTCAAAAGTTTACATTAAGTTCACAGTTACAAACTTAGACCAATAGACCCTTGAGACCTAATTTTAAACATCTAAAAATTGAAAATTTATTATTTTGTTGCTAAATAACTAAAGCTCACATTTCAAAGAAAAAATCTTTAACATTTAAACTTTTAAATCAAATTCTTTATTGGATCAAATATAGACATTGGAATAGCCATTCACATAAACAAATATATCATAGAAATGTTGCTCTGCTGTATGTTTAGGGTTGTTGCCTTGCTGAAAGTTTTTTTATTGCCACAAATATCTTTTAGGGTTACCTTGTATTTAGCTCCATCTTCAAATCACCTCAGACCAGTTTCCTTGTCCCTGTTGAGGGAAAGTATGCAGAAGCCAACAGAGAGATGCTACTGCCACCACATAATCAGGCAAGTAAAGTTTTAAGCTGTTCCTACGACTTAGGTGTTTCACCAAATCTTTTCATCTTTGGAATAGCCTACATGTTCATGTACACACTGGCTTTTTTCCTCTTAATCTCAAATGGCATGATTGTGGTGGACTTTTGAGAAGACTCTGGTATTGGCAACAATTAAGGACACACAAGATAAGAAAGATAGGCGGTATATATTGTAGAAAAGGAAGAACTGCCAGGGGGAAACAGGATCAACCAAGTTGCATACTAGTAGGAAAGGGAAGCAATGATGTGAATGCACAAGGTTGAATGGACATTTAGCAGAAGAAGACGCAATGGTGAAGCTCTTATTGAAAAACAAGGATAACAACAACTTGTGGAGGAGGCAAGTGGGTCCACTGAAGCTGTGGTTGGCAACATTTTTAGCTGGTCGTTTTCCAGGATGGCTCAGTGGTGGGGAGCAACGGAGGGGTAGTCAAGTGGAGCTTGATGGGGAATCCAGGTGGGAGTTACGTCCTTGGAGCAGCCCAAGGAGAAACACTGATGTAGGGTTTCAGAGGGGAACCTGAGCAGCAACAAAGTGAGCTGGAGCCATAAATGCTGTAGCAGGTAATCGACAGCGGAACAGACACTGGAATGAGCAAGAACTGGCAACTAGGTAAGTAGCAGATAGTTGTACGTGAAGTAACGAAACGTCGGGCCTGATTATCACTGCTGTAAGTAAATACTCTACCTCAGGGAAATCGTTCCTCTGAACATTGCTCCTGATTGCCATATGATGAGCTCCAGCTGGAACCAATCCTCCCTATCACACCCTACAGAGAGAGGTGGTAGGGGGCATGTCTGCACCCTCCTTAGAGAATTCAACCGTTCGAACATTAGACCTGAATACTTCTGAAGCATATCGGTAATGCATTTAGTGATATATTTATTTATGTATGCACTAGAAAGGGGGTTATGTCTTCTGGTTTGGTTGTAAAGCACTTTAGTTAACCTCAATTGGGTTTAAGTTTGCTATGCAAATAAGTTTTCTTTTACTCATTTGGTCAAATCAGACAGTGCTGAAAGAAAAGCACAGAGCCATCAGCTTGCAAGCAGCCTGCATCAGACAAATTAAACGTATTCATATGCTAATTTAGCACTCAATACCTTCTATGACATCCAAATGTTTTGTTTTGTTTCTTTTTTTTTTCTTTCAGAGAAAAGGAAAAGGCGTTACCAGATCAGATATGCAGGATGGGGCATGTGGAAGAAACAGAGCTTCATGGATATAAGGAAATTATGTAATGATCGCATACATTTTGAATGAAATTAATTATTATGACCCGTTTACGTTACCGTATCACATAAGCCACTCACATAAAGCTTGCATTATGCGCATTTCCCTAGCAGACTGAAGCGTGGGCGGCTTGAATCTCCTTCATCAGCTTTGTTAAATGCCAGAACACCACTAACAGAAGCTAAATTCAAGTGAACTGGCTAACTGGACTCTTGACCCTACTGTCAAGCATTTGTCAGACCCCATACATTTGTTCTCACACATGACAGAGGCAAGTCAATTGTTGACAAAATGCATGAACAGAGTGGCCTTGTGTGTGTTTCAGAGGTCCGTTTAGGAGAGCAGCCTCCCACAGCGTCATGGCAACCAATTAAAACATGCTGTCTGGGAGTTTTAGAAACGGCTGAAAGCCCTGGCACTATGTTAGAAGGAGGTGCTTTGCCAGGTGGCTGCAGCACGGAGGTGTTTATTTCTGTGAAATGCTGGGGATTGCAGTCCTGCAGAGCTGCCTCGGCGCTTTCATGTTTCCATATACTGCATGCCCCATGCAATCCGCTCGGCTGTTATGAACATGAAGTAAACAAAACATTAGGTCATCATAAATCACCGGCAAAAGACATGTCTGGAACTGAGATTAGACAGCCGCCGTGGAGCAATGGCCTCTCCTCCAGCAGCTCCTCCTCGGTCCCAATGTGTAAGATCATTATTAAAATTGCAGCTCAATTAAGATAAGACTAAATGACTTTCTCTGTCTCCCTCTTTGATGTACAGGGGATTTTTCTTCTTTCAAAAGCTAAAAAAAAAAGGCAGTTTGAAAGGAGCAGAAGGGGTAGACAATTGCTCTGAGCACGCTTTGATGTTCGGAGTCACAGCACACTGCACGGGATTTGGGTTTGATTGGAAATGTGCACGATTATTTTTTACCCAGATTATTTTCAGACAAAGCACCGTCTTCAGAAGTGAGTTCCACATTTCGTTCGCTCCATTGCTAAGAAAATGTAGCCGTCTGGCAGAACAGAGCATGTAAACATGTGCGCACATGTGTGTATGTCCATTTTTTATGTTTTCGTTCCTAAGTTGTTCATTTGTATTCCAGAAGACATTGAATGCTAAACACTAATTTATTCTTTCTAGGTCAGCCGATTGTTACACTCAGTCAGTGTAACTGAAAATATTTTCTAAAGCTGCCAGTGCATTTGTTCAAAAGGCTTCCACCTCAATGGATTTTTAAAGATATTTGCTTGCAAGGTGATGTTTAATACAAAGATGTATAGATATTCAGGAGCACCACATATCAGTCTTTATTTTTTGTTTGGCAAAAAAGAAAGTTAAAAAAAAATGTGTTTTTCTTTAGATAAAATCATAAATGCGGCATCATAAAAGGTATAATGTTTCTCTGGAACTCATTCAAGCAGTAAGCGTCTCCTTCTATTGTTCATCCCTGTTCTCTTTGTCCCAAAGTTCACATATTTGCTTGACTTCTCACTGTAAACACAAAGGCAGAAACATCAGAGGCCCATGGACTGTGGATGTTTATATGAGCGGAGAGCCTGGAGATGAAACAGAGATATGAGTGCTGATCTGTGAAAGGAACCACTGCTGTAAATCGCTGCTGCTTGCCATCACACACACATGCCATCTGGCTATTTCACAAATCACGGAAACAACCTCACACCTGCACACCTTCTCAGAAACTCACGAAGAACCACAACTACTGTGTTGATTAATCTCTGCCAGAGATATGCAGCTTTTTCCATTATCTTTTTCAGTTTTGTAGTGCTCAGTTGATTTCTGAAATCAGTCTTTCTTGGTTTCCACAACTATATTTTTACTTTTTTTTATTTTGTTTTTATTGTATTTTGACTTTCAATTCATTTACCTTTTCCCCACCAGTTCTGTTAAGAAAGAAACCAACTATGAAAGCATAGAAAAGGGTTGTGTAAAAGAGAATGATTTCATTGGCTAAAGAACAAACAACTGGCTGCTGAAAAAGACCACGGGGACAAACAGTTTTTTTTCACTCCCAGCAGGCAGTTGGTCCGTTGAAAACAGCTTAAGACAATTAACATTTCTGCACTGACCTCTATTGAGGTTTGCATAGGCATAATGTTATACAGACATTAATTTGTCAGCCCTCAATTGAGTACCCAATGCTGTTTCAGTGCTCAGTAAGTATGTTCAGTCAAGAATCATGCTGCTAGCAGTAGCATTACTGTCTTGTAAATGCGTCTTACAATTTGATTTGAGCAGGGTCTATGCTGGACACAAAGCAATTTTGTGCTTTATGTCTAGAAGTACAATCCTTAGTTTCTTTAAAAAATGTTTTACTACAGGTATTTTTCGTTCTACTCATATTTCAATTAACTCTGAGTAGCTCTGCCAATTTACATTTGTTTGAAATAACTGGACTTTTACATGCTAAGATTTTAAAAGGTAATGACCACGGCTGTTGTTGACAACTCTTTTGAGTTTATTCCTATTGTCCTTCCAAGCAGACGTGTAATTCACCAATATATGGTTGTATTTCAAATTGGGAATTTTGTTAGGGGATAATGATATATCCTGGAAACAAAAAACAATAGTTTATTGATGCTGGCGATGCATATGCCTGTCACAGAGTTGAGGTTTAGGTCAGAGCTTTTTTAACAAATGTGTTTTTCCTCACTTGTGTTGCAACTGACACATATTATGATGAAATGTTTTTCTTTCTGGCTTGAGATTGTGCTGAAGGTAATCTAGATGCTGTGAGTGTGAACGATCAATGGAAAACTTAATTATCAATCAGTCTTTCTATGATACGTTTTTATAAATTTACAGAGCAAATTACATCCGATTAAAACCCTGGATTACTTTATCCTGGGTGATACAGGTCAAATATAGAGCGTGCAACCAAATAAAATGTTCCTTTGAACCTTATTTAATGGAACATCTCATATCCACTCTGTCAGCAGTACTGTAAAAAAACAGGGCACATTGGGGCCATGACGGAGGAAAAAACGGAGTTTCCCCACTGACTGTGTTATT
Organism: Orestias chungarensis; assembly: GCA_032876305.1. NCBI lineage: Eukaryota > Metazoa > Chordata > Actinopteri > Cyprinodontiformes > Cyprinodontidae > Orestias > Orestias chungarensis. The sequence continues at coordinate 1,007,123 of JAVLVB010000458.1, read as the reverse complement.
TCTGAAGCATGTGATTAGGTCTAGTAGCTTTGAATCTCTGAATATATGACCTGATGACCGCTGTGTAAAATCAACAGTTAAAATGTAATCTGATATATTAATCTTTGGGCTGATCTCTCCAACTTTTTGAGGTTTTTTTTTGGTTTTTTTTAAATGAATAATTCACACTAGAACAAAATTACTTAATCTCAGAGAACATAGTTGGAAGTTCTTATAAAGCTACTACAGAATAATTCAACAGAAGTAATGACCTTACAAAATGTATTTGTGAATTTGAGACAAACTGGTTAATGTTTGTTTTTTGTTTTTTTTGCCAAGAATCAGCAGCAGTAAAGGTATTTTTTAAACTGAATTTAGCATCGTCATGCACACAAATACATGTGCACACTTGCCTTTTTTAAATCAAATTTCAGTGTTGTTTTCCAACTGTTTCCCCCTTCCAAAATGATTTTCTTTCTCATGTTAGAGAAACTATTGCCTCTGCTTCTGTTCTGTGGGACACTGAAGGGATTATTGTTCGCAGATCAGTCAATCTCCCCCAGGATCATCTGTTTTGTTTTCTTAAGATTCAATTAAGATGATTTTTTGGAAGCTGTGATAACAAAAACAGAATGATCACACATGAACCAGAAGCAGATTTTCTTTTAAAAACTACCCATTACAGACTCTACCTGTAGTATACATGTAGTATACTCGAAAATCTAATAAACAAGCACAGAAGTTTGACGTTATTTGTCTTTTTTATTTTCCCCAACACATATTTGAATTCACTATTTTCCATTTTGTACTTGAAATGTGTCAAGAATTTTCCCTAAAAAACTCTGACAAACCGTTAGTTTTGTTAGATTTATATATCTTTCAAAACACTAACTGTGAATAGTATTTACTATTGAACAATAACATCACAAGAATTGTATTATCATTTTATTTATTTAAAGTAATATTACACAATGTACACATCTTTATTGTGAGTATAGATCCTGGTTTAATATTCTTAAATGACCCAAGATGATGGTTCTGTAGTTTATTAGCTACTGGTATTTGTTGTGTTGAACATTAATGGACTAGAAGTGTAAAAAAAAACAACCTTAATTGAATTCATATTTTCCTTTGTTACCAGAGGAAGTTTTTACATCTCATAATTTGTAAAAGATATAACGCCTTTATTACAAATCCATAGACGTACTTTTGGAATTTTCATAATGATAGAAATTAACTAATTTATCAGACGAACCCAATAACAAGTGCAACACTACATTTATTTCACGGCTCAGTTCTCCTGCTTGCGCTGAGACGGGACCCTCAAAACACACAGACAGACGCTGTGGCTCAGATAGCAGCAGATCAACCCCTCCAATGCGACGCAGTGTTCAAGTTGGCTCTTTTGTACCCAGTTACTCTGAAAGGGAATTTGCTCTTCCCTTTAGGCCTGCCCTAAACCGAGCGCCTATATGCATTTAAGATGCAGTCTAAGTTATAAACTGGTGCAGATGATATAAATATTGATAAATCCAGACCCAAATTTTGAGTTTTATCTCTCTTTTTATTTGTCAGTATTTCTCGTGATATGATATGAGCTCTATTATTCCGGCTTTGTTCAAACGGAAATATAGCCTAATAATCAAAACACCGATAGTAACAACCTGTTTGTACATGTAGAAATGATGAAAGTCACTGCAAATTAAGATTTTTCTCAAGCACAACATGATCTTTTTTTTTATCATTATTAACCGATTTACCGCTAAAACCTATTCCGATAAACTAATGACTTCCAAAACGCAACTTTTCATGCAGTCAGATGTTCATAGTCTTTTAATGGAAACATTCAAACGGGTCCGTGTAAACAAACAAGCCATTAGACTTTTATTAAACTACTTTGATGTGATTGCATTCGTCTCATATTTCTAATTAAACGTCGTTGACCCTGGTTTGCTGCATTTTCTGCCCTGCTATAATTGAAACATTCATTTCTATCCTCCCCGTGAGCGAGCTTCCCACAGATTGAGACTAGTGGGCTAACCTGCAAAAAGGAAAAAAAAAGAAAAAAAGAAAAAAGAAGCAGGTTTTGTGCGACGATCTTGAAGGAAACTCTGTTCCTCTCTGGGTCTGTAGGGTTATTCGCAGGTCGGCCCTTTTCCTTCACACTAGTCCATTATCCGTGTGTGAGGAATAAGTTTTACTTAATGTGAATATAGTATGCGATCTCAGCATAATTGGTTTTCCTTATTTAAACATCAGCATTTCTCCTGCATTGAGCAACTAAATGATTTATCTTTTACATTTAAAAAGATGGAAACGTGCAATATTGCAGGCTGGATGCGGTGGTTATATTATGCTCTGAGAGGGACAAGTGTTGGACCTCCTGCCTGGTCGTGCAGCAGAGCAGACAATCTCCTAATTACAAACAGATGGGCGCCTGAGAAGCTTAGAGCGGCATTTTCCATCCTGCATGAGCTGCGGTCACTCATACAGGTGCACACAAAGTCTGCAAGGACGCACCGACTGGCCTGAGGTCAGTTTCTATTCCCCGTGGTCTCCCGGTGGAAACCTGGACGAAACGAAGTCACTGTAAAGCGCCATTCTAGGCGAGTGTGTGACATTAAAAGTAGTCCCAACTGCAATGATAATTGTCAGATTAGAGTGGAGGAAAAATGAGCAAGATCCAGGTTTGCAAAAAAACGCCAGGATTTTGCGACTCAACTCCCTCCCTCCAAATACTATTAAAACCAAAACTTTCTGCTCCAACTTTTAACCAAGAAATGCAAATAATTCCTTTTAATTTTTGAAGCGAAAAAACCCTTAAAACCGAACGTGACCAGTTCATTTTCTTTTTATTTATTTTGTTAGTTATTTATTTCATTATTTTCTTATTTTTTTTTAACTTTTCAATTATTTTGGATAATCTGCAGAAAAAAAAACATCACAAATATAATAGACTTTTTTCGGTCATAAGATTTCAAATTATATATCAAACCCTAATGTTTTTATTTCTTCTATGTATTTCTGGCGCATCGCGCGCATTGAAGCCGAACGAGCCAATGGAGTTTGAATTTGGAGAAATTATCCTTATTTTGAATGATTGTGGCTTAAGTCATTTTTTAAAAGCTGATAAGATGTTCGAGGAGTTATGTATTAAATATAAAATAAACAATATGACAACAAAAACAATATCCACATTCTGGATTAATAGGAAAGGCATCAGCGCGCCTTTTTGTCTCCAACATCTTACCCGAATAGCACTGAGGGAAGTTTACGCATTTTCAGGAATTTGGTTCTCAGGGAGACGCGGGGTATGAAGTCTGGAGACAGAGTGACAGCGTGGCCCTCTTGCTTCTGACTGCTTGGGAGCCTCAAGAGAGACGCGATCATCCGGTTTGGTGACGCGTTGCCATCCAGAGCCTCGACTGATTACTATGGGAGAAATTATTTTTATCGCTACCTAATCTGCTGCAGGTGGGGCACAAATTATATTCTTGTCAACCAAAATAGGACAAAAGAAGGTGAAATCAAATGTGTGCCCAGTCTCAGCAGCAGGACCCACTGGGATGAACTACAGGCCCAGATACATCCGTTCAATGTAGCTAGTGTCAAAAAAGAGTTTGTCTCACTCTAAATACAAAAGAATCACCCAATCATAAGTAAAGATATAAATAACTAACTAACACCACAACACTTAAACTCTGCTCAGCCTCGGCCGTTGCATTGTTGCTGGTGGCGCTCAGGCGGCCGACATCCTCCTCATTGACCTCCGTTTCCCTCAGCCTTTTTCCGTATCATGAAAAACGATTCCAGCTCGCTCTGATTGAATTTTATTCCTTCCTGACCTGGTCGGTTCTCTGAGAGCGCCATCAATCTTCCTACTAACACGACGTTTTGTTTATTGGGCCCATGCACTCGAGAAAAGAGAATCCAATGAAGTCTGATGAAGCGGCAGCTGGAGAGCCATAGGCACATATAAGGGATTTTGTCGTGATGGTAACGATAATTAAATCATAAAAAAAAGTTTAAATTCCATAAATTTTTTTTGTCACATTTAAAAATTAGTTTTTCAAGGTCAGTGGGACAAAACACCCACAGAATTTAATGCGTAAAAAAAGGGATCCGAAGTTGACTCGTAAATGTTGGCATTAAAATGTGCAAACTAAATAAAAACCATAAAAACATTTTTTTTAAATATTCTACTTCTACACATTTTTGTTATTATTATTTTTATCTACAACGTAAGCCTATAATGTTTCTCTATTAAAATTACATTCCATTGTTAATTATTATCATCATTATTATTAATGTTGTTGTTGTTTGTGATTTTGTATATATATATATATATATATATATATATATATATATATATATATATATATATATATATATATATATATATATATATATATATAACTAAATTACTTGTGAATTATTTGTGTATTTAGTAAATTGTAAATAGCTGTACTGATAAAGTGGCACAACCATTGAAAATGTGTTTTAATGGGCCGAATGCGCAAAGGTAAATGCTGAGTTACGCACAACAAAAGCATGCAGGTCCAATTGCTCTGCTTTTTTTTTTTTTTTTTTCTTGGAGTATAGGCAACCTGTTATGCAGGTGAGAACACTAAACATCCAACCTGACATGACAACGGGAATTTCAATGGAATGTTTGGCATGATATTAAATCAGCGCCAGCAAACACACGACGCAGTCCAAAGCAAGGTCATAATAATCCGTGTGAGGCTATTCTCCTATTCCCATGCCTGCTCGCTCCAGCTCATTTCAACATTATGTCAGGATGATAATGCAGATCAAAATTATTTTTCAAAAGTCAAAACACTTTATAATTAGAGTTGCCTTTTTTTCTTTCCAGCACACTATTTTTTTGTTTTTTTGTTTGTTTTGGGTGCATTTCTAAATTAAAACTATAGTCATCTTAGCATAAAGATAAAAAGGAAATGTTCTCCTTAATTCTTGTTTAGGAGAAATGAGGCGCAACTCTAACTCGCATAAAATGACAATTTATTTAACAAACAAACCAATCGTTCAGCATACTTTTCAACATTTAATTAAAAGTAACACGGGTGATATACATGTTCAATTTCTTCCTCTTTGCTTTTTATAATGAAAAATACTTTTTTTTGGACAGTAAAGGCATTTCAATTTAGAAACACTTTTGGGGTGTTTGGTCCATTATATTTGGCTACAGTTTTAGAAATAAATTACTTTATATGCAATTGAACACAAAAAGTCACAGAAAGCAGAAAAAAATGGGGGAGAAACTTACGTGTTATTTGCTGTAACACTGTTCTTTGGGGAAGGGGGGGGGGGGCAATATCAAGTCTTTATGTTTTTGTTTTTTTATCTCACATTTGTCCATACTGTCACTGCAGAGGCACAGAGGTAAAATGATGCGTTTCAATGACAGTTCAAACACCGTTTGGTTTAAAATAAAAATAAAAATACTGAGCCTTTTTCCTTCTTTCTTCTCCTCTTTTGTTTCTTACTTCGTCTTTTTTTTTATGGAGAGGGGTCAGAATTTGCTGCAGTCATACACAAAAGCTCCAGAAGTGCGGTAGATGGACTGACTCGGCGGGAAGGACATTTGACAGCTGTTATTCCCGTTCACCGGCGAGTTATTCAAGCCAATCCTCTGGGACTCGAACATCTCACGGACGGCGTGGAAGTTCTGCTGCTGCGCCGGGTACGTGGCGCCCAGGTGGCCCAGGTCCCCGGCCTGGTTCAGGTACCACGAGGCCAGCCTCCCCTGGTGGCCGTGGGGGCCCTCCTGGCCGGAGTTTAGATTTGCGTGGTTCAGGGAGGACGAGGTGGTCGTGACCGAATAATCTGGCAACGTTTCGTCCACGGTGCTCGGGACCAGGTGGCCCGACCTGTCCCCGGCGTAAAGATTCATGTTGCAATGATAGGTGGCGTTGGAGGAGGTAGAGATGGAGTTCTGGTTACACGGCGAGCTATAGACCGACGTGTGACTCGGAGAATAGTTCAGGGACAAGGATGGCGTTATACCTGTGTTCCTGGTGGACGCCAGGCTGGAGGGGAGCTCGGTGACCCCTTGTGGAGACACCCGAAGGGAGGTCATGATATTATCCACGCTGAAGCCCTGTGTGGAGGCCTGGCTATGGAGCTGCTGCTGCTGCTGCTGCTGCTGGTGGTGCTGCTGCTGCTGCTCGGAGCTGTCCATGCCGATGGACCTGTTGGAGGGGATGCTGTGGGGGCTCCCGCTGGATGCGCGGCTGCTGCTGTCCGGGCTCTCGATCTTGGCCACTGCGTTCAGACAGGGCGAGTCAGCCTGGGGCGGCGTGGTGGCGCCGTTCTCGGTCTTAATATCCTGGATCCGGACGGGCTGGGAGCCCTGCACCGGTTGCTCCTGCTCCCGGGCCGGCAGGTCCTTCTGCAGCCGCTCCTCCTTTTCCTTCAGCGCGTCCTTCTTCTTGAACCGCCGCCTCCTCCGTAGGAAGCTGCCGTTCTCGAACATGTTGTAGGAGTCCGGGTCCAAGGTCCAGTAGCTGCCCTTTCCAGGCTTCTTGTCATCGCGGGGCACCTTGATGAAGCACTCGTTCAGGGACAGGTTATGCCTGATGCTGTTCTGCCAGCCCTGCTTGTTGTCTCGGTAGAAGGGAAATCTCTCCATGATGAACTGATAAATCCCGTTGAGGGTCACCTTTTTGTCAGGCGAGTTCTGGATCGCCATGGTGATGAGGGCAATGTAGCTGTAGGGGGGCTTCACCATGTCCTTGGGCTGAGGCTGCGGGGTGTATGGTCCGTAAGCCCGTGCCATGCTGGCTGGGTACTGGTCATGAGCAGCATGGGAGTACATGTTCATGGGGGCCGCCATCCCCGTGTAACCCCCGCCGGCAGCGGCCCTGTAGTAGCTGGGGTCGCTGCTGATGTACGGCACGACGCCCAGAGAGTTGGGGCTGGAGACAGAGTAGCGAGCCTGCATGTCTTCAGCTTGAGCCACAATGTGCAGAGAGCGAGAGCTCCACTTCTCCTTCCGATGAAGGCTCAAATCAAATCTTTGCACAAAAAAAAAAAGAAAAGAAAAGAAAAAATGAAGAAGAAGAATTAGGATAATAATAATAAAAGGAGAAACGTCTTTAAGCCGTCCCCATCCTTGGAAAAATTTGGAGCAAAAGTTAAAAATAAAAAAAAATAAAAAAGTTCTTAACTTTGAGACATCCGTCACCACACAGGACTTTTTGCGCAGTTAAATTCTTTCCTGCTTTTTTTTGCTGCAAGCGAAGCCCCGCCCCGCTTTTCCAGAGTGTACGGCTCGCCCAATGAGAAGCCGGGCCCGTGCACGAGAGCGCTGCTGGTGGAACGCGCTCAGGAAAGAGTTTTCGGGAGGTGACAGCAACTCCCGGCGCGCTCCTGCCAAAATGCGTCATGACCAGCGAGAGGGTGAGCAACCACCACGCGTGTTCCCTCACTGTGCGTCTCTATCAGTCAGACATTCTGACTCAGAACTGATGCTTGTATGGTGGAAATAAGGGAGGCTGAAAATTTAGGGACTTTTATTTTCTGTATGTCACATATAATAATAGATTTTTAATGGGGTTTTTTGCGTTCTAGGCATAATTTGTTTCACAAAATAAAATATAACCTTCCAGTTTTTTTATTGATACAGAATCATTGCATTTTACAAAACTATAGTTGATATTTTTTATTTTATTTACTTATTTATTGTGTTTTTTACAACCCCTGAAACGCCTTTAGTGGATCAGTGTGAGATCACAGCAAATGTCCCTTCTTAAAGCGCTTAGATGCAATCTAATTTACAGCAGAATAAAACACAGTGGGGTTTGAAACTTAACAAACAGCAGGTGTTGGTGTATTTAAGAGAAACACATGCAATTAACTTAACAAGCTGCGAAGCACATTAATAAAAAAAAAATGTGCGTTTGAAGCCAGACAAACATCAGTTGGAATATTTTGCAATGTATGTGTCCCTACAACTTGAAAATTCCTATTAAATTAATATCGCAAGAACAGTTTTTGTTTTTATTTTACAGACAACAATTAACTAAATAATAATTAAAAAAGTAAACAAAATTGCGCTTCGATAAACTGCCAGCTTAGGCCTCCACATCCTTGTGGATGCAGCAGCGTGAGACAACAGCAACAGCTCCGGTCTCAGTGAAATCCTCCTCAGGTCGTCTTGATTAAATGTCCGTGAGGTGGCCTGCAGCGCTCGGCTGGTTTCTCCTTGCACGGACCCGGGCATGAACTCCTCCCGCCGCCCAGGGCTGTTTACACAGTTCGTGACGGCCCTTTTTGCTTTAACGCAACGCTCTGTAAAACCCAGTCGCCCCTTAAACTCCTGATAATTCCAACCATTCAACATTGTTGCACGGTGACAACGATAACATAGAGTCAAATCATTTCACACACAAAAAAAGAAAACAGATGTACATTTTTAGGGGTAACTTTTTGCCTACCTATACAAAAATGTAATAAAAAATGTTGATTGTGATGCTGTATCTTTAGGGAGAACCTCTGAACATCTTTTGGTGTAATGCATATTTAGTTCACTATAATTTTGCAGTTCTTTGCATTTTTGTTGCAAACATTTCACCAGAAACATTCAACTGAGTGCACATCATATACGCATGTTTTTATAATACAAGTTATTTCTATGTGTACGGGTTAAGACAAGCACCAATCTGAATAAAGTAAAAATATGTTCATGATGATGAACTTGATGGATAAAAAGGTGACTAACATTTGGTTCATGAGTGATTTAATGTGACTAAAAACAATGTGAATTTACAATCATTCAACTTCACTTTCACTTTTACAAAGCAGGAAGAAAGTGAACCTTTTTAAAATCTTGTCCTCAAATTTAGGAACTTGGTTCCCTCTGGCGGCCAGAAAAGGAAAAAGATACAAATTATGAAAATCTCATTCTCTTCTTTAGACCCTAATTTGATTGAAGTTTAAAATGTATTCTTAACCACTGGTAGGTTATTATTAAAGGGACGCTTGGAGATAAAACACAAAAAACTAACATGTAAAAATACACGTGTCATTTAAATTTTATTAAATTTGGTATTAATTTGTCTTGATCGTTTTATAGATCACCCATATATCTTTGAGAGCACTTACGAACAGACAGCCCAGAAGGTTTCAGGACGTTTCCCCTTTTAATACAAGTCGGCACCCATAATAAACTCACCGCTGGGAAGGTAAAACTAAACACTGTATATATATATATATATATATATATTATATAGTGGAGCTAGTTTTTAGGCAGGGTTGCATCATATTACATCCCAAAATGACTGACAGATCTTTGGCTAATTTGATCTTTTGCAAATGCAATACAGCTTAGAGCCCTGACAGAAAAAGCGCCACCCTGTTTGTTGTTGAGTTTATGTATTTCTTGTGAAACTGCCGTGGAAGTAGTAATAGTAATACAAAATGCAATAGAAATAAAATGTCAGCACTTTTAAGTAATTGATGACATTTGCATGTCTTTTCTGTTGTTTAAAGGAAGTTCTTACAAAAAGTTTTGATAAATAAATATTGATCTTAAAAACAAACATTATCTGTATGAATATAATGTGTTTTTGAAAGGACTCTAAAGGACTTGAAACTAAAACGTTAGGACTTGGGACTGGACTTGAGACTTGGCGGGCACGACTTAGGACTTGACTCGGGACTTGCTTGTTTTGACTTGGGACTTGACTTGGGACTTGAGAGCAAAGACTTGAGACTTACTTGTGACTTCCAAAATAATGACTTGGTCCGACCTCTGGTTATTGTCATTAAATGCAGAAAAATATCACTTTATGGGTAAATTTAGGTATTTTGAAGTATGAAATTTAAAAAAAGGACATAGTACATTTGATGTGACAGTGATCATCCAAATAAAGTCCCTTGATTCCTTGATTCATTGATTCCTTGATGGCCACTCTAAGGTCTTCAGATGCAGAATTTGTCAATACTAGTTTGAGTGGTTCCAAAGTATCCAAAGGAGTCTCAGCCATAATATTTAATATACTTTAATGTTTAAATAGATAGATAGATAGACAGATAGATAGATAGATAGATAGATAGATAGATAGATAGATAGATAGATAGATAGATAGATAGATAGATAGATAGATAGATAGATAGATAGATAGATAGATAGATAGATAGATAGATAGATAGATAGATAGATAGATAGATAGATAGATAGATAGATAGATAGATAGATAGATAGATAGTTA
>JAVLVB010000458.1:965770-992688 GCA_032876305.1 Orestias chungarensis | reverse complement strand
CCCCCCCCCCCCCCCCCCTCTTCCCCATTTTAGTCCAGATTTGGTTCAAAACATACCAGCCCATAGAGTGACATTTAAACAGCAAAATTGTTGCTTGTGCATCAGTGTTTAGACATCGGAGTGCACTCAAGATCTGTCAAATCAAAACTGTCAGGTTTTGTAATAGATTTCACAATCAGACTAGAAACCAGTGCTACTGAGCTCAAACAAATACTGAGTCCTGCTTGTCGTGTGGCTTAGTGCCAAGGGGATGATTAATGACCAATTGCTTGCAGTCATTTATGTACTTTCTAAATGAAAAGCCCTCGGTTTTAAATGTTGCGAGCCAAGGTTACAAGACTAAGTGGCAAACAAAACAAATAAAGTCTGAACTTTTCTTTAATCTCATAAAAGGTAATGCTTAGGTGTTCCCCACATTTCAACAAAATAAACCTCATAGTCTGATATTTCTTTGGAAGTTTTGTTCATCAAAACCAACTGTGTTTGTTTAAGTGTCAGCCTTATCATTACAGCCAAATGTGAATGCTGTTTTTAGATCTCCGGCAGGAAAAGTTAACCTGGAAAAACAATAACTTCTAGACACACCTGCAGACAAAGGCCAACGTTATAGTCACGCCACACATTGTCACCAACAGCTTCCATTAGGGTGTGTGTAAACCCTACACGTGTTTGTACTGGTGTGGATGTTTGGATTGGCCATGTAGTAACCTGTTTGTGTTAAGTGTGACACCCGGAGCTGTGGTAAGATCACTATTTTCAATGGTGGAATGTCAAGTGAATTAGTGTAAGACAAGGTTTTTCTAGGTCTGTATGTTCCTTGCTTTTGTTTCAGGAAGTTTTTTGTCTTTTATAATTATAGCCTAGTTTATAATGCATTTATGGAAAATGTTATATAATAAACTACAATGAAGTTGTTTTGCTAGTCTCTTATAATATATCCCTTTATTATTTGGAATATGAAATGTAAAAAGTACAGAAACATAATCAAATAAAATCTTTCCCTTTCATGAACTCGTTGTGTTCAAGCTTGCATTTTAGTGAAAAACCTCCACAGCATGAAAAATGAATTTTTCTAAGCTGCACAATTATGAAAGATTTCAGATGGAACATTTGGAGAGGTCTGCTATTCTGGCTCTGATGTTAATCTTGGAATTTGGGAATGAGGAAATCAATGATATGAATCATTAGAGGTTGGTGCAAAACACTCCTATGCACTCAAAACAAAGATTTGGTTGATTTGGATTCCTGGGCAGTTAGTAAAGTAGAAACCTCCCCACATAGATTTAAAAGTAACACCAAGTCACTGTTTCACAACTCACAGGTGAGTCTAAAATCTTTCCGCATAAGTAATTAGTCACACCCCATGTCAAGTACAAAGTAAAACATGCAAATCCAAATCTAAGTAAAAGTCCAAATCTTCCTGTTGTGTCTTAAAGCTGTCAAAATTAGTTTAATAATAATTCATTTTTTTCCGAATATTAAACATTTGTTTGAAAGGTCTTTTTGCTTTCCAGAACAATCAGTTAGAGAATGTGAACTTACAAAAATTTGGGAAAATAAATAAGTAAAGTGATCCAAATCAAATTTAAAAAATGAATACATGCAACAAAAATGTATCCAGGTTAACCAACTAACCAATCAAACTTCATGCCCAATTTCATTAGACCTGATTATGGTGCTGTTATCTGCTAACTTCAATGCGCTGAATTTGTTTGGGTTGGGCTCGAAGCTCAGAGATTAGCCATGAAAATGCATTAATCAGACAAAATGGCTGAATTTAAATCAGGTAAATCATTTCATTGATTACATAGATTACGGTGGGTTTGGAATATATAAATCTAACTTTAACTAATACTAAAAATTTATCCGTAAAAAGGATAACCTTTATTCATGTATTCATGATAAAGAAATAAAACGGAAATACTAAGGCAAAAATCATATTATCTGCGGGTGACTCAGTTTTTTGACATAATGGAGAGAAGGGTAAAATATCACATACATTCATGTATTTAATAATATTATTTATGTTTTCAAAAACCACCGGGTTATCTCTACAAGAGGGACATTATGAGGCTTCTGTAGCTTAGAGAACTTTGGATTTGGTCCAACAACCAACACAATGCCCAAATATTCATGGCAGCTCTGGCATTCCTAATTAAATGTCAACACAGGCGTCGGTGGCACTTCAACTATTGTCTCCAGGCTTATAATTAAGGAATATGCTTAATTGGGTTGTAAATAATCTATGTGCAGTTTGGGTGAGGCCTAGCATCTATTTCGTTTTTTTTTGTTGCCCATTCTCATACCACTTTATATTACTTGCCTTTTTGCATTTACCTTAGGTACGTTGTCTGCATATTTGCCTGGGCCTCTGCTCAGCCAAGGCTGACATATGTAGGAGTTAACCGGATGTGATGTTGTAGGGATGAATGGTATGTACATTTAAGAGCAAAATTAGTCACACAACTGCCAAATTCAAGCAAAATCATCATTATCTTTAAACCTAAAAATTTACATGTTTTTATGTGAAAATAAAGGTCATTTTTTAGATTGTTTTATTATCTTTTGGAAGACGCCTGTCTCGTGTCTGATCAAAAACACAATAACGTTTGGCTTAACTACAAATCTGATCAGGAGATAGTGGTACTATTTCTTCACACAAACATATTTTGAATAGTTCACAAAGTTAGTGCTAACTTGGGCTTAGCTGACCTTGTGAACTATGTATAAATAGCTCTACTGACCCAACCGAGTTCCACCGCACAAATCAACATGATCATGCTCAAAACTGCACAGAACCTGTCAGACCTCTCTAGCTCATTAATTTTATAGAAATAAAACCATTTGAGAGTAATATCAAATTAGTAATGCTTCTTTTGACCGCATAGCAAGCAGCGCCTGCAGAATATGTTGCAGTTTTGTGGCATTGTTGAGCCAGCTTTACTTTGTTTGGAATTTGTATAAACAATCTCAACTAAGTAATCTTCTGTCTAAATGTTTCTATTCGAATGTTTCAAGTCACCTGTTTGGAGGAATGACGACGACCAAACAAACTTAGATGACTGCAAGTGTACAGGTGAGCTGTTGCTAAAAACAACGCAGAAAGAGAAAGACACAACAAAACGTCCAGTGCAGTGAGGGTGTGGACGGTAACTTAACATTACCTTTTTTTTTTTTTTTTTTTATTAAACTTGCAAACTTAGGTACCATCAGCAAACCTGGATGAACATGGATGAGCATCTCAGTAACATCAACAGCTGCAGCAAAATGCCACTCTGTCAAAAAGTTACCTTTACGAAGATGTCAGTAACTATATCTGAAACCTTACAATACCAGCAAAAAGCCTTTTTGTGCACAACTGCCGATAATTTTACACGAGAACTGAAAGTCAATGTCTGGAAGACAGTTGTGGTCCAACCCACTGGCGAAAGGCACAATTAAACTTTTATTTCAATCGTGAGGGCTTTTCCATACTGTTTGGGTTGTTGTGCAACATACCAAAAATATACCTCAAAAGGCATTCTTGTTTGCTAATTATAGTTTATTTTTCTGCCAGGCCATTAGAATGACCCAATGACGTGTCGGCATATCTATTGCTATACAAAGCTAAAAAGCTGATGGCTAAGAACATTTACATGTTTCTACGAGTTAAACGCTGATTCCATGTAAGCATACTATCATGACCTGGCAGAAAAAAAGCATATAATTAGCAAATGAGAATGCATTATGTGGTGTATGTTCAGCATATTGCACCACAGCCTAAATAGCATAGAGAACACCTGAGGATTTAGATACATTTTAATTACACTTTCAGGCTTTGGCTAGGATCTCATTTGTCTTCCATGAACCTTAATCATGTAAAAAAAACAAAAAAAACACAGATATGGACATCTGAATGTATCATTAGTTTTGCATGCAAAGGCTTTTTCATATGAAGGCAGTTTTACACTCTAAAGTTCAGAATCATGTGTTCACTTAGGTTTTGATTTTGATTTTGCGGTTGTTAAATTGTCAAAAGATGCTTCTGTCCCATTTTTTTTTTTGAGAATTTAACCTTTCAGTACTTGTCATTTTTTTGTGACAACTGAGTGCTTTGATGTTATAATAACAGGTTCAGGGAGGGACCAATTGATCTCTCACAGATGAGTTGGCAAAGAGAGAGTTATAAACATATAAAGTAAAAAAGATCACCTGCCAAACTACTGTGATAAAGTTATGCAGTTCTGTCAAGGCCATTGCACTTGGTCTTTTTGGCTTCCAAACACTCATTGCAAAGTTAAAGAAAGGATGTATGTCAAATTTGAAGACATTTTAAAATACAAATAATACGAATAATGGTAAGAGGATGTTCTTTTTCTGATTGAACACATTAATGCAACCTTGTTGGTGTGGTTATTCTGCTCTGTAAATTCCCAAACAAAGCGTCATCTATATACTCACTACTTTTAACATTGCATTGTTTTGGGGATGTTTTGTGTGATACACAAATGCAAAACATATATATTCTCGAGATAAATGATAGTGATCTAATGTTTTTTAAAAGAGCAAAGCTAAAAGTTTTGGTTCCATTAGAATTTACCACCTGATTAAATAGAATGATTCAAAGAAGACCGACTCGCTTTCTTTTGCAGCAATTGCAGCAGAAATACTTTAGATTTTCACCTCATTCTAAAGTCTTATACTGTTTTAACAGATTTCTGTCCACGACTTCTGTGTGTTTAGCACAGTTGATTAGCTTTGTTTGTTCCTCAACAAAGAAGAAGCATCCCTACAACATGATGCTGCCACCACTCTGCAGATCACAGATGCTTAATCTTTTTTTGCCTTTTGGTACATACGTTTGGGTTTGACCTCATCATATCAAACCAACTTTTTTTCTCTGTTTGTTTTGTCCACAAATGGCTTGCAGTAGACTTATAAAAAAACACGAACACATGAAGGCTTTCTTTGAATATTGTCTTGCTTCCAATTTGCATCTAATTAAAGTGGACTAACACATCCCAAATTTCAGAATTTGAAAGAATGTTTGAAATGCTCATTGGAAGTTGTTTGCCCTGGGTGCAGGAACTCAATCCTGCAGATTACCATACATTTCTTAACTTGTCTTGTAAACTAATTTGAATCCATCATTGCTACAAAAATGTTACAGTAACATAAACATTTTGTTTGTAGTGCTGTCTGTGCTGAATCTCTTTATGAGCAGTCAAAAATCCATAAACTGTTACTGACAAGCAACAGAGATTTAAAAATGCTGCCAGGATCAATGGATGGTGACTAAATATTTGTAGTCTGTATAAGGTATAAGGCCATGGAACTGTTAAGGACGTTTCTGCATATTTACTACAATTACCATAGTTATGAATATATACTAACAAAGCAGTAGCGTTGTAGCTGTAATCTTATCATTTCTCCATGATCTCACATTTTCAGACAGTTTCCCAAAGAAAAACATAAAAGGTCTACAGGTGATATCTATCTAATCATTGAAAACTATTTTGGTGTCTGGTGAAAATAATGTCTTGTGGCATTCTATGATCTCAGTGATTAGAGTTAATTGTAATCCTTGGTCAAAGTGATATTTCTTTGATAATTTCTTTCTCTTAATGCTTTGCTATGTTTTTGAGCTGAGAAAGGTTTAGAACATGGCTTACTTATAAGAGGGAAAATATTTACCAATCCGAATGATAGGTTGAGATTTCCTGCAACGTTTGATAACTAGTATTGATTGGAATGCATCTATGTGAATAAGAATGTATTGTAGGATTCAACTGAACTGCCTTTTGTCTATAATCCCAAATTTGATTTTTGTTTTGAACTGGCTTTATATTAATCAACTAAGCTGAAATGGATGGGATTTGTTCCATCATCTTTTGTCATTTATTGGTAATTCAGGTTGTCAAAGAACCTTGCAAAGTTACTGTAATTCAATTATTAAAAAAATAAAAATGTTCAACTGGGAAGTTAGATCATTTTCAAAACTGGATAATTCAGGTAAAGCAGTAAGAGAACTAAATCAATACAGCACAGAGGTATTGATCAGATTCATGTTTTTAAGCGATAAAGTGACAGGATATTTAAAAATAATTTATCAGATTAATTTATTAATCCCTTCCATTACTAGGCAAACTAACAGATATTTTTTATTGATTACAAACCACAGACCTTCTCCAGACAAAGGTGCAGTTTTAACATGTACACCATATTGATATGTTGAGCATAGTAATGTCTTCTAAATACTAGTATTGTTGTCCTGCTTTAAGATTAACCTCAAACAAAAAACCTCAAACAATGTTTCATCCATAAATGCTTTTTTTATCTCCATCCGTCTTCCATCCATCATCTTGGGCAGGGATAGTTTCCTTCTCTCTGCCTAAGAAGACTATTATAGTCTGCTATCACCGTGTTTTACTGTTGGCATGGTGATGATCAATTATGTTAGTTATCTGTTCCAAATAATCATTTGCATGAGGGTCACAAACTTTTTTGGTTTCGTTGTACCTTATTCTTCACATTTGCTTTGTTTACCATAGGGACTTTGAGAAACTGCTGACCAGATCTTTTATGTTTTTCTTTTAGATGTATAAATTGTATAAAATATGAAAGAAATATATGAATAAATGAATAAATGTGAAACTCTTTTAGCATCCCTTTATAACTATCCTATATTTTCTCTTGATCTATCATAATAGGGTTTCAACAGAAATACATTTTGGCTTGTGGCTGTAACCTCCCAGAACTGTGAAGCTGATTTAAGGTATGAATCTGTGAGTTTCACAAACCTCTGATGACGCCAAGCAAACTTTTCTAATTAAATGAAACTAATTTAATGTAGTTTATTTGTGCCACGGTAGTTCTCAACAGGTTTTCTCAAGGAAGTTTACAAGATAATTAATATAAGCCCTTTACGTACACTCAAATTCATCCTAGTTATCCAACCAAGCCAGTTCATCATTAAGATAAATTAAAAAGTCAAAAAAATTGTGAATGTGATGTGACAAATGGAAAAAAAAAGAAAAAGTTCATGAATGCTTTTTGTTGCACTATAGTTTGATTTAAAAAAAAATGTTTTAAGAACTGAAAGTAGAGAAGACGAGGACAAAAGAAACGGAAATCTAGCTCATTTGTTTACTGTGGTGTCAAATAAAGGTTTTTGACACTTTGCACGTCTTTAAAATGTGAGAGTAAAGCAATATTTACAAAAAAGAAAAAAAGAAAGCTGTTGATTTAACAGGATTTAACCTGTTTCAACTGTGCTCAACCTGTTTTTGCAGCCTCCAGACACCCAAGTCCTATTTATAAAAGCTGTGCACTGGGATTCCCTTTAAACGAAGCATGCTTAGATAATATCAAAGCTAGTAAGTCTGCAGGTCTTCTTTGGGAAACTTTCAAAAGAAAAGAAAAAAGTCATGAGGAAAATAATGGCTCAGCGTGTGGACAACAAAGGGTCCTGCGTGCCAATGACAGTAGGAACTCCCTTCAGGTGAGTCCCTGTAAATTGTTCTCTTTGCACGAAACCAACAATGATCTACCAATACACCTTATTCACACCTACTCCAAAAGGAGTTACTTAGAGGCCAAACTCCATCTTGTCAAAGTGATTTAGAGCTGTATGGATTCAGGGCGATCATAATGTTAATGATCCCACTTTATTTTTAGTGCTTGATGGGCGTATTTGTTGCAGCTGTTGCCTCAGGGGAGGTCCCTCCTGGTAGACGGGTACATGTAAGTGATTCCATGTACATGAAGTAATCTATTTCTGTAATATTGGAACATGTTTATGTTAAAAAAGGGAGGAAAAAGAGAAAACCAGCACCTTCACGAGAGTGTAGCCAAACTCTCATGGCCGCAAACTCAACATAGCCAAACCCAACCTGACAGCAAAGTTTAATGATATTTATTTCCTAGCAACTCCCTTCCAGACCTGTTCTGGATCTTTTCTGTTGATCAGACCTCAGCTAGGCTGAATGCTTATAGTCTTGTGAGTTTATTCATAAGGTCTGTAAACAGAGACTGTTTACAGCATGGTTGATGATTGTGGGTGCCGACTATATGAGAGCGTGTGAGCACTGTGTGGTATGTTTACTGGTTCTTGGCGTTTTTTGCACAGATGCTGAGAGGAGTAATGGATCATTTCTGACGACTTAAATACACAAAACCATCCTGAGGTTGAAAACCGTCTTCTACCTGCCATTCGATGAAGATTAAGTATCTCAGCTTTGTTCCATATATTGTTGGTACACGTTGGCCCCTAATAGAGTTTCGTCAAATAAGCACTTTATGTGTCATTAGCTCAAGATCAGACCATCTTTAATAATTAAACTACACTAAGACAGGTTCAGATATAATTTACACAATTTTGGCTGCTACTGGTTATTTATTCCGCACCTTGTATAAGCTTTAATAACCATTAAACATTTTCACACGTTGTGATTAACAAAAAAAAAAAAAAAAAGCTGAATTGTGAAATAGAAGGAGGAGGATAAATTGTATTTTATAAATAAAAAATAACAAGTGTTGTGAGCATTTCTGTCACCGGACCATCCCTAGATAAATTACTGCAACTAGTTACTTTCAGAAATTAACTAACCAGTTATTAGTCCACCTGTGTCAAATTTGTTCCAAATACAAATATAACTACAGCCATTTTAGCTAAAGTTTCCACAAGAACAAGCAAAGTAGCTGGCAGATCAGGGATACAGTTTTAGAGAAGTGTGAAGCAGGGTTAGGTCATAAAATTATCTCAACAATAAGGAATGGTTCAGATTAGAGAATCTATACGCACAACAGCCGTCACGTCAATCATGCATCTCCCTTTTCACCTCTATGCAAAAGCAAATGTGTGGCAGAACAATTGTGTGGTAGAACAATGCAAACCCTTTAATCAACATCCGTACTTTAAAATTAAGTACTGGTATCAATATGCTGGTATGCTTTTCTTTAGCTGGGACAAGAAATCTGTTAGAGACTGTAAAAACACTTGAAAATGGAAAAGGTTTAATTTCACCTTACAGCAGAACAAATACACCAAAATAATCAGTCATTTTAATAGACACGTGCATAGATATTATATATCTAGGACAACTTTTTAAATGTAGAACTTTAAGAGATGGAGAAAGTCTTAACAGCAGTATTTCTATTTTCTCTCTACCTTTTATTATTTTAGGATTTAATGCTAGGGTCAGAGCTCAGCGCCGGGAATGACGTCACACTTTTCCCAATCTGACCTAGCCATGCTCCATTTGCAAGCTGTAAAACCTGGATTTACGGAGTGCATTGCCCAGTTATACTTTCAAGAGTTATGAGTAGTAAAATACGATTAAAATGTATTACATTTCGTTTTACAGAATGTATTAAAAATTGTAACAACTCACCCATGTATGAAGAACAACTTTTTTTCTGCCGATTTGTGAAAGGTAAAAGTGCTAGGGTTTTATTTCTTTTAAAAAGGAAACAAAACAAAATAAATCTATTGTCATATTACCTTTATGTTTATCAGATCATAAAAAGTTTTGGCCGTTAAAGATTGAAGTATTTTGTAAATGATGATAATCCAATACATAGATTAGAATAAAAAAGTTTTTTAGAGATAAGAAGTTACTTCAAACTTCTTTCTAGTAATATTTTTATTTATTTATTAACATATAGTTAAATATGTGGATATAATAATGTTGCTAAATCAACCAGCCTCATAACTTCAACTTTTAGGGCGTTGTTACCTTTCCAATGTGTCTTGATAATGGTCAGGTTTCTTCCTTTAAAGTACCTGGGTACAACATTGTTGCTTTAAGTATGTTTTAAATGTGCAAATTATCTTGACTGTAGCGTTTAGTCAATCTGCAGATTGTCCTTTCCTTTAAGTGAGAAATCTTTGAAAAGGCAAACAACAAGAACTTGGTGTATTCCACTGGACTTTAAAATTGACTGAAAGTAATACACCATGATAAAAAAAATAATATATAAGAGCTGAGAATTAGTGAACTCTCTAAATTAATTTAAAAATAGAGCATAAATATTTGCTCTCTACAAATTAACTGAACATAAACAACCAACACAAAATTAACAAGATTTATTTTAATCCTAATCAGAAATTCTTTAATTTAAGAGCTAAATTTGGGAAAGGAGATAAAATCAAATCTCTGGAGCTCCATCATGACTTGTGTTCGTCGCTATCCCCAAACAAACAGAAATAGGTGCATCCCTGCCAGGTCAGGTGGATGCATCCCTGCCTGCTGAGCTGTTGGCCATGCACTTTTTTATTAAAAGATCTTAAAAGTGCAGTTCTCACAAGTCCCAAAATTTGATTTCATGCTTAAATACACACTTAATTTTGTATTGACTTTACTATAAACTAAGCACCATTCTAACAAAATAAACCAATCATTCTATTTCCTGTAGAAAGGAATCTTTAAAATCATTGTATTATCCCAAACATAGTAGGATTTTAAAGTTTATACGTTTGGAGAATGTCATATACTGTAAATACACCAAATTTGTATTATTGGACATAGATTTGGAATCAGATTTATGCTGTTCACCATTTAAATATTTGATATATTATATTTTGTATGTCGCCACTATGTGTTATCGCTTTCACACCTTTTTCTAAAATTACTCTTACAACTTTTAGCAAACCCAGGTCATAGGCCATGGGCTGACGTCAAAACCACACAGTATTTAAATGAAGTTAATGGTTTTAAGGAGTAAATGGAAGATTTATCTCAGATAAAGTTATAGGATCAGATAAGGTGGAAAAAACAACTTTCCAGAATTTAGGAAAGACACTATTCCTGTTTAAAGTAGCATATACTTTTTAAAGTTTTCTCAGAGACTAAGAAAACACCACCAAAATTTATCATTTTAATAAAAGTCTTACAATTGATTTTACAGTTCACTCAGTGTTCATAAAAAAATATGCTAGATGAGGATATAGCAACAGTGTAATAGGTTATATAAATGACTATATTTTTGCTTTCATTTACCAACTTAAGTGAAGTTACAAGGACATACTTGTAGCACGTCAATAAAAAAATCTTCCAGACAGATCTTGCTACGCTCCTTTGCGTGACTCATTACTCATCTAACTGATCTTTAACGTCAGATAAAGCAAAATAATTCAGTTTTTTAAATAAACATTTCTGATTGTGACTAGTGGGGTGGATTTAAGTGCTTAAAAAAAAAAAGCCAAGTTTGCTCATTAATCATGAGCTCAGAACTCTAACTTGAAGACATACACAACTGCACCTGGGCTTTTTGGTTAACTGAAAATGAACCCATGGATATATAAATAGGTTCTGCAAACAGTCCATTTTGGGTTTTTTTTTTACTGACATGTAGTACAAAAAAACAAACACTACAATTCCAAAGTAATGTGAATGGGAGAAAAAGATTGTAAAACCTGCACGACACCTGAGAACTATACATACGTACAAAAGGCAGGAAAACAGGAAATCCAGAGACATACTACAATTGTAGAAAGGGGATTTTTTTTTTCCTCTTCACTGACGCTATATACAAGCTAGGTATTTGAAATTGCTATAAAGTCAAAGATGCAATACAAGTTGTCATCTACTGTCTCTGCTGGTCCAGGAAGAGTCAATGCTGCAAAGCAATGACTAAGTGCAATCTTCTAGGTTTTGTTATACAAAAAACTTTTTAATTAATCTTAATGATGAACTGGCTTGGTTGGATAACTAGGATGAATTTGAGTGTACGTAAAGGGCTTACATTAATTATCTTGGAAACTTCCTTGAGAAAACCTGTTGAGAACTGCCGTGGTACAAATAAACTAAATTAAATTAGTTTCATATAATTAGAAAAGTTTTCTTGTCGTCATCAGGGGTTTGTGAAACTCACAGATACATACCTTAAATCAGTTTCACAGTTCTGGGAGGTTACAGCCACAAACCATAATTTATTTCTATTGAAACCCTATTATGATAGACCAACAGAAAATATAGGATAGTTATAAAGGGATGCTAAAAGAGTGTCACATTTATTCATTTATTTATATATTTCTTTCATATTTTAAAAAAATGCGTTTAGGATCTTCAAAAATTTATACATCTAGATCTAGCAACAATTGCAGCTACAAGTCTATGCCAAAACTGAAGCTCAGTCATAAAGAGCATCTAAAAAAATACAATTTTTATTCATGCCACAGATTCACAGTAAGACTTTCAGTACATCTGAACTTTGACTAGGCTATTCCAACAAGTACACATGCTTTGACTTAATCTACTCCGGTTGGCTGTGTATTAAAAGTTGTCCCTCTGGAGGTTAAACCTCTACCCTTCTCAAAATTTTAACTGCATCCAACTTTCATCCAGGCTTTTACTTGTATTTAGGTCAATTCATCGTCTGATCAATTATAACCAGCTTTACTTTGTAGCTGTAGAAAAAAAGTCCAAAAAAGTATAAATCTGCCAATACCAGGCATCATGTTTATCTGTCTAATGTTGTAAAAAGCATTTATTATCTTTATGTGACTTTTAATGTACTGTATGCAGTAATTTGGGTTGTTTTATTACGTAAAATACATACCTCAGATAATTGTAATCAAAAATATGCTGCTCATGATGACTCAGTTTTTAGTTAATCCTTTGATTAACTGTAAATGGAAGTAAACACAATGAATGGGGGAGAGTCGGGTTCTCTGAAACCTTTCCCATCAGATGACTTGGTCATGCCTGGCCTGTAAGAATTCTAAGGGAGATGTAGACAAAACGTCTGTAATCTGATCTCCATTCAGCATCAAACAGCCAGTACCAGTAGGACACTAAACAGTGAAAGGACATTCATAGTTGGGAAAAGGGCAAAAACTCAATGCCATAGAGAAAGCAATGCCGTTTTTCCACCTTTCAAAGTAAGTGTTTTATATTTGATCACAAGCGGTTACTTTGATCAGTTTGTTAAATTGAGAGTTATGAGTATGGAGAAACAGGTGTTTGATTCTGACAGGAATCTAAAGGATCAAATTTCATCTGCAGCACTTAAATGTTTAGCTTACACTCTCAAATGACAAACTGACAGTCCAATCATGATACAATATAGAAAGCAGAAATAGGATGACTGAAATTCCTCAGAACTCAAATGTAAGCGAGAGGGTTTTGGTCCAAGGCAGAGTGAATATAAACATCCCAGGCTAAAAACAATCTGTCCCTTTTTACCACCCTTTCAAAAACAGGCCAGCTAAGGAAGTTCTCATGTATCTTGTTCAGGTGTAATCTACCTTGGCTTCGTTACTATAAGTATGTTCCATAAATGTAAATTCAGCGTAAGGAAAAAAAAGCGTAAGTTCAGAACAACAACAATCTACTAATGAATGCTTACAGTTGAAAAACCAGCAAACACTCCCTGACAGGAGGAGGCGATGAGCTCTTTCAGAAAAACATAAACAACGTGTGACTCACCATGACACATTGGCTCAACTTTACAAAACACTTTTCTGTGGCTTCCTTTGGTAAACACAGCATCAAAAATCATAGCAAAGGGTGTTCTTTAAAGTTATATAAAAAGAACAGAACAATGAGAGTATTAAACAGCTCTAAATGAAAGCTGTGTTTAGCAGCTTTCATGTGACAAAATAGGTGTTGTCTACATGTGGGTCTTACACTTAGTTTGTCTTTGCTCTCAATAACAATGCTTGGATTACATGTAGAAACCATTTTATATATAATTTTTTACCCAACTGAATCAATATCGGGCCTTACATTAAATATGCATTTGATACATTTTCTGTTCTTTGCTTTGGTGGATATAAACATATTTCAAAAGAGGGTTACTATGTCAGAGTTACATTTGAGTTAATGGATTTTAAACAAAATAAAAAGAAGCACTGAAGTAGTATTTATCAAAAACAAATAGTGCCCCTCTCTCGTCACTGGTCTCTCTGGGGGGGTTTATGTACAGCCGCCATGGTAGCTATGTGTTGTACTGGGATAAAATGTGTGATTTTTTTATCATGGTTTTGGGTTTTACAACTCAAATATGCACCTAAGGATCTGGAATAAAGATGTTAGCTGCCAGCCAACTGACTGTAACATCCAAGAATTTAAAACTAAAGTCTGTACAATAACATATGCAAACCACTCAAGCATGTTCCCAGATTGCAGTCTACAAATTTAATATATATATATATATATATATATATATATATATATATATATATATATATATATATATATATATATATATATATATTTATTTTTTTATTTTTTATTTTTTTAAACGTATAGTAATTTTTACTTTATGTCATCTAAAGTCTCCTCAGTTTATGTTGGGTGTTTGGCATTTGATTTTCATGCATCATTGTGCCTCTTTGCAAAACAATCAACCTGCATTGTGTCCAAGACTTTGTCTTGTCCAGTCCTGATTTAAAGTAGTTTTGAACCCTGTAGTCTTTAAAAACATTGCAAGTTTTAAGAACTTTGTGAATTCTTCATGGAAGCAAATTTCTCCAGCAAGACTATTGTAAAATTTAAATTTGAAAAACAGCAGAGCAAACTGATTGGTCCCAAATGTGGTTGATATGTGCAGATTGCAAACAAACATGTACACCAACTCACCAACTCATGTTAGGTTTTCACTGACTTCCATTCATTTGTCATGGATTTCTATAGCCTAACCCTTACACTAAACATAACCATTACTAGCAAATGCCTAACCCTAAATCAAACCTAAGTCAATTCACACCATAGTCATACCCCTGATCCAAAAACAGCATTTGTACCAACGGGGATCAGGCTTTTGGCCCGTCGAGGAGTAGTTGTCCCCACAAGGATAGGACCTTTTCAAAAAATGTCCTCAGTAATTCTGGAAAAACAAGTACACACACGCACATGACAAATGCAGACTTGCATTTCTGAACTCTGCTTGCAGTTTCCTCAAGTTTAGCAACCTGTATAAGATTTCTGTGGTTTATCTTAGGGAGTAACACATTTACATTTAGATTAGGTTTTATAAGTTGCTTTCTGGTAAAAAAAAAAAAAAAAGCTTAGAAAGAGGCAATGAAAAAGAGAGCAATAAAAAAATTAAATTAAATTAAATATATGTGAGAAAGAAAGCTTGGTTCTTTCGCTTTTCCTTACTTCACTTTTGAGGTTATGAAAGATTAGAACTGTATATATATCAAACACAGTTATAAATCCAGATTGTATAAAGGTCATGATTATTACCTCAGTAAATGTTATCTAATTGTGCAATGCCATGGCGATCATTGAAAGTTTTTTTACAAGTAGAGTGGAATCGAAGACGATAACGATGATGCTATCTTTCATACTAAGACAATTAGGCCGTGGCTGCAATTACATTAAATGCAAAAACTGAATAAATAAAAAGATAAACCGTTTCACATATGGTAGACAATATATTTATTGTGCAAAATGCTCATTGTACAGAATACATACATTTTCAAGAAACACTGGGTGAAAAATTATTTCTCTGTTATAAACATGATTCTTATAATTACAGATACAAAGATGCATATTAGCATAGACCTCTAATAAATACCTTGTAGGAACAACAATTTACGCCACATTACTATCATTGACGCCTAAAACCATTATCTTGAGAAAGCACTCTTAATTGAACTAGAAAAACAACATAAAGTCAACTGCGGCAAACATCTTCTTGTTAAAGAATATGTGAAAGGCTGAAATTTCTTTTTGCACCCTCATGCTGGGATAGATTATATTTATATAGTAAAATCACTTTCCTTCATCTTTCCTTTATCCTTTCCTTTAAGAATAAAGTATTATACAATGGAGTATTTTTATATTATATTATATTATGTTATATTATATTATATTGTATTATATTATATTATATTATATTATATTATATTATATTATATTATATTATATTATATTATATTCCCTATGTATGTTCAACAGAGAAACAAACTCTACCTGCCAAAATTAAACCTGTTCAGGATCTTATTATAGACA
Source organism: Orestias chungarensis (assembly GCA_032876305.1). Taxonomy (NCBI): domain Eukaryota; kingdom Metazoa; phylum Chordata; class Actinopteri; order Cyprinodontiformes; family Cyprinodontidae; genus Orestias; species Orestias chungarensis. Next base: position 976,744 of record JAVLVB010000458.1, on the reverse strand, counting down.
CTTTCTGTGTTAATAGAAAAACTGTTCAATTGTTTTTTGTGCGGAGCATGTCTGTGTGGGTTAGGCGAAATTTAAACAATCCAAAGAAAAGCAACGAGGCACACATCCACACAATCAGTCTTGAAACTACTCTATGTAATTCTCCAGGGGGATTTTCACAGCTTTTTTAATAAGGTGACTGATGACCAAGACACAAAGTAATGACACAAATGCTGGAAATAGTAAACAGTTATGACTAATGTCTCCATGCAAAGGGAATTCTATGCTTTGGGATTGGTGTTGACATTGGTGACTGCTGTCTGGCACGCGATGTGGGATTAAGGACATAAACAAACCTGTGTCTGGCTCCGCCCGAAACTCGCATGCCCAAACTCCATCATTCAGGAATGTTTCCCGTGGTCGAAGAAGGAGCAAGTTTCTATGCGTCCCATCTCGTCAATCCGAATACCAGTCAAAGAAATAATCTGTTCATTTCAAATGATCAAATAATAACATTTTTATTGTATTTGGTTGAAGCAAAAACATATTGGAAAAGACATACATTAAACAGACGGAGGGAAAAACTGCTACTAGTAATTTGCTTGAACAGAAAAAATATTTGTATTAAATGACGACCGTCTGTAGTGAACCTGTTTGGAATTCTGATCACAGTTTGGATAAAACGGTCTACGGAGATAAAATAGTAAAATTTTTATTCTTGACAGTAAATGCTTACTTGCCATTACATTCAATACATCTTTGCAATTGCTTTTACACAAATAGTAAATAAGACAGCTCTCTTAGCAATATGTGCAAAGAAGGAGAAGTAACAAACTGCAAGCGCATAGAAGAATACTCTAAAAAAGTAAGCCACACTGGGCTGACTAAAAACGGCCTTTGGATGTCAAGATCATTGGATAAAGAGCAGACTGTTTCATAGTGATAGAAAATCAAGACTAACCTAAATAATTACTTGCTACAAAACACCTTGTTTTGCAGCAAGTAATTATTTAATTATTTCAACATGCATAAGGCAGAAGACCTCACTCTATGCTTTCTTTAGACTCCAAGGCTCTAAATATAGAACATTAACATATTTTAAAATGTTGCCTTGTCCATCAAGCCTTGATTTTTCTGCCTCATATTAATAGCTCAGACTGCTGTTGTTTGTGTTTTAAAGTGGAGGCATTTTGTTGCCATACTTTAGTCCTCAATTGAGTCTTGTTTTAAACATTGTTGCAGTTTTTTTGACTATTGCTCCTAAGCACAGGTATCCCTTGCCTTCCTAGAAGGATAATGTGTCATGTCACAAAGTTTCCTCAAAATACAATAATTATAATAACATTGTATACTTAGATGACCACCACAGTCACCAAAGGTTAATCTAGTAAATCAAAATTGTGGAAAAAATCTGCAACGGATAAAATCATTGAGGAATATTTTTTTTTATAGTTGAATTTATGCCACAAAGAATCAGTGTAGGACTGAATTTAAAGGTGAGTTCGTCAAAGCAAAGTTCATCATGAGCAAACGTATTTAGAAACAGATAAATGGCATACAGATTTGCAGTCATTGTGTATTTGGATTAAGAAACTGGCAGATCAATGATAAACAAAATAGAAAAGTTAACAATTTACAGCAAAAAAAACAAGTTTTGTCAGCTAAATCAGTGATTGAGATAGAAACATCAATAAGGCTCGCTTCAGAGAATTCTCAAATTCTTCTAGTAGGTTGTCAAAGGCAATAAACAGCAACTTTTATCATTGCTTCCTGTGTTGTATCCACTTCTCTGTTTGTCACAATTTACAGTAGGTACTGTGATAAATGGATACAAGGACTAGTTAAATGGAACCCGTATCACATATAACTTTACTAGCAGTTATACAAGGGTAAGTGACAAGTACAAAGAACATGGACGAGCATTTATAGCTCAGTACGAGGTTATTTATAAGCTAGTTTATAAGTTAGTTCAATCATTTGAGTGTGTGGCTGCATGTGGGGGAGTGGATTGTTATTCACTGCTGAGAAAAGCAGGGAGTTGTTTCCTCTATTCCTGGCAGTCAAAATAAACATTGGCATCACTTTAAGTCACTTCTAATTGCAGTTTATTTTTTTGTATGGTGACTGATTTACTCCTGTTTATGGCAAACACCTGAAAGACAAAGAAATATCGTATAGTTGATTAATAAATAAATAATAATAATTTATAGTGTTCCTTAACATAATATGAGTGTTCTAAAATATTTATTCAGATATTAATAATTTTAATTTCCTTATCAGGAGTGGGTGAACTGTAACAAACTACATAACTATAAAGTGGATAGAAAAGTGTATATATACTTATCTGTTGTTTTTTAGCTTTATCTACAATTCCTAATGTACGTTTGTTAAAGACATACATTAGCGTAAAGTTAAATGTTTTACCAATCTCAGCAATTCAGACATGAGAGGGCAGAGTATTCCATGGTGCAACCTCTTCAAAGCTGAGTCCAGTTATTGATAAGATTATTGATAAGATTCGGTTATTGATAAGATCTGATAAATATGTCAGGTGGAGGAGTTTGTTTGAACATCAGTTTTTAAGTCTTGCTATGAATTTTAGTTCTTGACTCTGCCCGAGCCATTCTAATACAATAAGAATGGTTTGATCTACACACTTTAGTTCTAGCTATGGCTGTTTTTTCTAGGGCATCTGCTGAAAGGTGGATCTAAACTCAAGACGCTAATCTTTTGCAGCCCTTTTGTTCAGTTTTTTTCATGATGTATCTCCAAACTTCTTATAATTAACTCTTTCACTATTGAGGAAAGGTTTCTCACAGAATGGTGATCCTCATGGAGATTGTAGTGAGTTCAGGGTGCTGCGAAGATGCAGTTTGTATACTTTCTGGAATATAAATGTATTTTGAGTGTAGGCCAGAAAAAGTAAAAAGAAAAAAAATACAATTTTGGGGAATTTGATTACTTATCACAGTTTATTGAGATTTTATTGTTTTCACCTAAATCAGGACATAATTAGATTTGATAAGGGTTGATTATTGGTCTTAAACTGCTCTCTTAAAATTAATTTTTTGTTGTTGTTTTTTTGTATTACAAATTTCTGAATAGGTGACATGCTTTTAGCAAACTCCAGGCAGACCAAAAAGGCCTTTATAAAGAGTAGCTTTCGTGACGCAGTCAGGCAATGAAAAATATTCAATCAAGTTCTTTGGATTGTAGATCCTTAGTTGCTTAAACATTTCATTTGTTTCCTTTAGGCATTTAAAGTTACTTTTACTTTCAAAACTAACTGTAAAAGAAAGAAAAATACCTTAATTTGTTTGTACCAGGTATCCAACTATGGATTTGTGAGTACAAGAAAGTTGCTTTTTTCTGGCAAAGAAACTCTTCTGCTAGATAGGGATCAAATTTAAACAGGAAATTTCATGACTTTCCTTTCGATCTACAGGGCGCCTAACAGTTGTCCAGTCTATGGATTTTCCTACCTAGAATTTAAATCTCAGCAGCTCCTCCAGCTTTACAAAGGTCTTCTTCGCATCTTTTTTTTTTTTTGTATTAGTGCTTTTCTCACACAGCCTGTAAAAGGGCAGCCAGGGACAGCTAGATTTACAGATTATCTTGTTTATAACTTAACCCAACTTCAAACTAATCCACAAATTTTTCGTTTACCGGTTTAGCTCGTTCTTGGTTTTTATAATGCAGTTTTTTTTACTGCTGTTCTTTAATAAACCTTTGAGGTCTAAGACAGACATTAAATTACATCACTTGCAATAGATCTTGGGATACCAAAGGAAAAGATTACTATACACTTTTAAATTTAATATAAAGCAAAGTTAAGATATAAATTGTAATTTACACAGTGTGAAAAGGGTCAAGGGTTTTGAATATATTTAGGCCTATAGAAATATTACATACATTTTTTTAAATCTGCGACAGTACAACTTACATTTAGTTGATGGAACTCCATTGTGTTCGCATCTGTCTGTTTGTGTATGTGTGTGTTTATGTGTGTAAGAGTGAGAGTAAGAGAGTGATAGAAACCCACTCTCTCTGTATTTATTCTTTAATTTTCAGATAAACCCTCAGAAGTGATCCTGAAAGCTCATCGTGACTGCTTCTCCACACACACAGTATTTCTTTGCATCTTAACTTGGATCCTGCATTGAGTTTTTTATTTTATTTTTCTTATCTTTGGGTCCCATAAAGTCCTTTAGTGTACTTTTTGATGGAAAAATAGGCCTTACAAGATACAAAATGATAAATTACACATACACACATAATGCCTATACAATATAAACATGGATATTAACATGTACCACCACGACTTTATCATGTTAATTATTAAGTTTATTATGCTTAGTTTAGGCAATCTATTTACATTTTCAGGATTTGCACTACCTGCTTTATTCAGGAAGTGAAATTACATGATCTCAGATCTGAGACCTTGTTGTTTCCAAATTGAAGCAATTAAATTTTTATGGAAAAACCTCTTTCTTGAGGCTTATAAAATCACAGTGGTTTTGTATTGCATCAGAGTAAAACACCAAAACACCACCTACCGGATAAAAAAGAAAACATTGTGTTTACTTTTTATTCTTACACTACTCACAAAAAGTTAAAGATATTTGGCTGTCGGGTTGAATTTTAGGATGAGCCCAAAATGCATTCAAACCTTAACAGGTGAACTTAATGTGACCTTTTTGTTGTGAGATTAGTTATATTATATATCTAGAGTAACGGTAGTTTGGTTCCTGCCCGCTATGGGGTGCACTAGGAAAACAATAGGAAAAAACGGGTTAGAATAAGAAGCAGTTCATGTTGTTGCCGCATGCTCCAGGTAAATAAAAGAAGTACGGCCTTTTAACCGACGTTGGCTTCTCCTGTCTTCCCTCATATCATGACTCTTCTCTAAGCTTTTGAATGCATCTGTCCAACTGTTAAATGTTTCAGTACTTTTTGCACATGTTGCTGTTCTCTAACGAGGAGCTTAACGGCAAAAGTCACAACAGGTGTTTGATCCTCGAATCGACCAATAAATGTCCTGGTTCAATTACAGCTGGTGTTTAAACAGTCGTCCTCATCAGGCTGTTCACATTTTGACATCATGAGACCAAGAAGACACCCAACAATGGATCAACAGTACCTGGCCACTGCAATGCTTCTAACAGGACGTTCTCAGACGGACGTGGCAAATGAGCTCAGAGTGTCACAGAGTGTCATCAGCAGGTTGCAACAGAGATACAGAGAGACTGGAAGAGTTACAGAAAGGCGTAGAAGTGGACATCCTTTGGCCACATCCCATGCTGATTACCGCTACATTGTGAACAATGCCCTGAGAAACCGTATGACAAACAGGTCTACTGCAAGTCAGACCATTCGAAACCGTTAACATCAGCGTGGTCTGCGTGCTAGACGACCTGCAAGGGTACCTGACCACACCAGCAGGCACAGGCGTCATCGTCTTGCATGGGCCAGGGAGCATTTAGGCTGGACGAGGGACCAGTAGGCCTCAGTTCTGTTCTTTGATGAAAGTTGATTCACGTTGAGCAGAAATGATGGCCGCCAACGATGTTGGAGACGTCAAGGAGAGCGCTATGCATCAGCCACCCGAAAGCCAAATATCCCTAACTTTTTGTGAGTAGTGTATGTAAGTTTGTACTCTAAATGTGGTACAACCTTCAAATAAACATTAATTTTCATCAGGCACTATATTTATTAAATAATTTATTAAAAAGAGATTTAAAAAAAATCTTTTGAAAAAAGCTTAAAAGTATAAATGTCAAAGCACAAAATGTACTTTTATTTTTTATGCTTCATTAAGAGTATGAATAGTGACATTGTTTATAATTCAGTAAAAAGTTAATCTTGTCTCACTGGTTTAGACAACATCAAAGTAAACAGAAATATCTGGGACAAAATCAATTATTGATTACTTTAGCCCCTCTAATCGCCTTTCTCCAAATTTTGACAAGACTGTCTCTAAAAGCCTTAAATATTCTCTCTTAGTACACAGTATGTACACAATGCACTAAAAAACAAGATCATCTCTTACCTTTATTTTTATACACAAAGATATTTTCTAGCTAAGAATATTTTGATGTTGTTTTACTAATGTTAGCAAGTAATTTTATCAGTATTAGTCTGCAGTGTGTTGATTGATTGTAAATACCTCAGATTTTGTCTACAATAGTTCATTTAAACTGTCTAAAATTTTGCAGTTTAAGGCTTTATGCAGCCTCCATTTCATTATGATTTGTACACTATAAATGTTAAAATGTCAGTATTTGTTTTCCGAGCCAGTCTTGTAAATATTATGAGTCAACCAATATTAAACATCAACCACCATTTAACCACCAACAAATACCTCAAGATAGTAAATCCTAACAGGTCAACTTCTACTATAGTTTTTAATTTGTTAATGCACTTAAATATGATATTTTAAATAAAAAGAATCCAACTACTAAATCCATAATCATTTGTAAGTTCTTTAGCAATTAATTGTAATTAATTGATTTATTTCGAGTTGATTCAAAACTTTTTGTTTATCATCCTTTATGATAAAATTGACAGTGCAACAGTTGCCAGCTGTGGCTGAGTGTCGGTGGCCTTCCCTGCACTGACCCCACACATAACCATACAGCTCTCATTGTAAAAAAAAAAAATGTGTGCATGTACACATTATGCTTATCTGACACTACAGTTATGTAAACCTGATAAAAAAAGAAAACATTGATATATGTGAGTCTACCAAGGAATGAGTCTATAGGGACTGCAAAAATTACTATACAAAATTTCACATTTCACGTTATTTACTATCTTGAAATGTATGCTGTCTTAAAAAAAAAAACATGTGTTATGTAGGCCTTAAAGTGAGATAAGGAATGGGATTCCATAGATTATTACATCCTGTCATGTGTTAGAGTTTCACATACTGAACACAAGGGTGCAGAATTGCCCGTTTTCTGTTGTGTCACAACTTGGCATGTTACGTTTGCAGTGATGTCCCCATATCAATTTATTCTTTTTTTTATATTAAGGGATTCACCTAAATCATCGAAATAACATTTCAAAGAAAGAGGAGTGCCCAGAAGGGAGCTTAAATCCATAAATCGAAATAATCAGAAAGTATGTCCTTCTCTGTGTCAGATTTTCAAATTCAATTATCCAGTGTGTTGAGTCAATTCAGAAAACTGTAAACCTTCATGCTTGGTTTTGAAATGCCTACAAAGATGAGGCTGAATTCCCCTTCAAATTAACCTTGTGCTTTCCTTTGTTGCTAAAACATTAGGTAGGTACACAGCAGTGTTGAATTTCAAATACTGATTCAAGAAACATTGTTGTCTCCCCTTAAGCGTATCTTGGAGTGAAGTGACACAATGATGTTTGCTGGATGACCACAACTAAAGCAGTGACCCTGAGGGACATTTGCTTGATATCTTTAACAGAGAGATGCATATCAGGCTGGTCTTGGTACACTGCTAAGGCACAATCTCAGGTTATTCTTCTTATCATTATAACAACTTAGTCTGCCTCCTGTAAGTGAATTGAATCTCCCCAGTAGTCTCAGGGCTTTAGCTGCATAATACTGGTGTCTTGCTTGTCCATGGAAAATGGGAAATACAATGAGAATACCAAATGTTTGCTCAGTCTAAATAACAAATGACCGATCAGGTGATTTGTTGTAAAACAACTTTTTTTTCATTGTGGATAAAATGTTTATTACTTTGCATCATCAAAACACATGAAATTTTCATGTAATTAAGCATGTAATTTTAACCATTAGTAATATGCTCATATTTGAGGTTTGGAAAAGATTTTGAGTTAATTACTTAAGGTAGACAAAAAAAAAAAAGAGGAGCAGAGTGAGGTTGGAATTTAGGTAAGAAATAGCCATAATCAGAGGGCAGAGCACTGTCTTGTCTCTAACCTGGACCTGGACTCCTTTTGGATGGGATTGAAAAGGTGTAGTCTCCTCTAGTCTAGCCCATTTCCTGCCTACAACACGAGTTCTAATTTAAAATTTGGGTGGGCTTGTTTATTGACATGGTTGAAATGCAACAAGCTTGTATTTATATTTTCATGGCGCATTCTAAGCAGCACTGCATTACTAAAGTCTTCCCTTGAGAATGCCATGGGAGTGGAAGAGGAGCTTGGAGCTGTGGAGCACTAACATTGCCTAATGTATCTATGCATCTGGTATGTGTGCAGGAAAAACACATAAGATGTTGAGTCTGATTTTCCTTTGTAGCCAACTTGAGAGAATTTTTAGCAACAAATTTTAAAGCATTTTATTTGGACCTTAAATAAAAGACTAACACAAGATAGTACACAAATGTAAATTAGAAGAATGAAGGACGTTTTTGAAATAGTCTTATAAGATACAAATCTCAAATTTATCGCATTAATATCTATGAAATATATTTGGTGTTACAAATCATGATCACATGTCAGTTTTTTAAATAAAACTTAATTTATACCCTGTCAGTTATCTTAGCATAAATCCTACTGTTCTGTGAAGGTGTTTGTCGAAGAATGTCTGTAAACAAAAAGCATCATAAACTGATAGATCCGGAATATAGTCAGGAGGAGGAAAGTGAAGCAGGGAATAAATGACAAAACAAAATTAAAATTTTTAAATGACTAACAATCTTTGTTTGATCTATTAAGTGGAAAAGGAAGGGGTAACCACTTTTAATTTCGGTCCAATTACTGTTTCAAAAAATTAACTTGGCAGTAAAACCATTTATATAAATCACCTGACCCATTTAAATCAAAAATAAAACCCAGCCAAGTAAGTCGAATAAACCACAAACATGTAGAAAAACGAGTCTGATCAGATGAGATTAAGGTCGACCTGGTCGTAAACTGTTGCATGCTAATAAACCTGAATACATTATCCAAACTGTGAAAGATGGTGGATCCTCTTTTTTAACAGTGACAGGAAAATCTGGTCACAGGTAGTGAAAGACTGATATAAATGAAAAGCTTTTGCGGTTTCAACCAAAATACAAGCAGTAAGATTGTTCATCTTATTTCATATCCAATATAATTTAAAGAATACCCCTACGTTGGTGTGCCTATTTAAAACATATTTATGGTGTGAAATGTTAATTGTTAAGTTACATTGTAAATAATCTTCTTCTATTTACTGTTAATGAATATGAATGGATTACAAATAGATACAAACTCCAATAGAGAGGTTTGTGGCTGTAATGTGACACAAAGTGAAAAGGTTAAATCACTATTACCATAATATATTTCTAGGATTACGTCGAGGTTCTTCAGCCATCAGGTGTCTGACATTCCGCAAAAATAAGCAGTCAAAAACTGTTTCGGGCAGTAATGGCCCCATCTGTTTGTGTATGATGAGCTAAGTAAGTAAAAGTACGTCTTTCTAGCAAAGGCCACAGAGTCACTCACCAAATTTGAATAAACACATGAAAAGACTCCCAGGGCTCTGCCGTCCTCCCTGCCCATCTGATGGAGACCACACAGTCAGACCACACAGAGTTTGAGCATAGCCCAATCCACTCGCTCATAGAAGAGCCTCAGAGCTACCACTCTGACCATTTCTCTTTCTCTGGGTCTGTCTTACTTAAGTCATGGTACAAAATTAATATAATAAAAATAATTATAAAAAATAAAATTATAAAATGTTTAAATGGGATCACAAATGGTCAGTGGGATTATGTCAAGAAGTTGGTGGGTGATGTGGGTCATCGTTTTGTCAGAATCGGTTGCCTTAGATGCGCTATCTTGTCTTTTCATGCGTGATAAAGACAACAACAACAACAAAAGGGTCATATGTGGAGAAATGCAGGAATTGAGGTTCTTCATTTAAATTTTCCAGATAAGTAACTATATATCGCTCCCTGCTGGCCATGTTTCCAACTCCACTGGATTCATTGAAGCTTTCAAAAAAATTTAACTTTGCTGTTTCTGTCTAAAAGAGAAGCAAATGTAGATTGTTACAATATTAGGATTTCCTACTCTGTCAACAGATTTTTCTGTGTATTACCCCTTATCTTCAAAGGCCATGATAATTCCCTCTCAGTTTAAACAGACAACATTGCCCCATGTATCAGTGCCAGGTAATCTACCATATTGTTCTTCTTATCAGCTTTGATCTGTTTCTGTCATGTGATTTCCATTACGTTGACTCTCATTATGCAACCTTATTCCTGCCATCATAATGTAGTGAGCCAGGAGCATTGTTGTTGGAACAAACCTTTAAAAACAGGGACATCTGAAACAATTCACTAGAATTATAGTTGCTGATAAAAACATTCCTTTTATTTTTCAATTAAGCAGTTCTCATGATTTCAGTAGGTGTCTATATATTATTATTGTCTGTACAACAAGAGATAATAAATATTTAAATTAAACAATAAAATACAAACAATATGGTCAACATGGGTAGATAGTAGGAACTTGGCTTCCAGGTCAGTTTACAGGGAGTTACTCACTTTGTTATGACAAATGTTGTTTTTATTTGTCAAGTCTCAACATTTTATGACTGTCTTGGTAAGATGTGATTGGTTTGCAAGGAAATGTACTTTGAGGAAAGGGTGGAGAAGAGTTGGCAGTTGGGTTTTCAAGGTCAATCCCAAACTACTAACCTAGTTTTACTCCAGGAGGTTATAGAGGTTATAGAGGTTGGTTGTAAAAGAAAAGAGTGGCAGTTTTTTTTTTTATTAAAATACTTTGTTAATGACAGAGGTTAGAGAGGAGACCTGTAAGACCGGCTTGAAATAACACAACGGCAACATAGGCTCAAAGAAGCACTTCTTACAGCTAAGGCTGTCAGGTTGAGTCTCTCTTGTAGTTTCCTAGGTGGCCACGGGGGTCGCTGTGGCGGGGCTCCAGGATGGAGCTCCGCGGTTCCCAGGTGTCTCGGGTTGGCACTGATCAGCAGAGCAGTATAAGAGGAGTGTGGATCAACTACTCGGCGCCTGAGTGTTGCCTTTATCTGGTAACCCTCAACCTCAGTGCCAAGTC
>JAVLVB010000458.1:954818-965670 GCA_032876305.1 Orestias chungarensis | reverse complement strand
TCCTCATTCCACCTGTACCAATATACTCACCATACCTGTCCTCACTCTCAGAGGTTCCCGGTCTCCCACGTCAAGTTCCCCGTGTACTTCCGCCATTCACTGCCGCTCGCACTCAACCATTCACCACCGCAGCAGTATCATCGTTGGACCCTTCCCCTTCCCGTGTCACTTTCCCACAAATAAACATCATTTACCGTATCTTCTGAGTGTCTCTGCTTATGTGGGTCAGAAACCTTAAAGCCGATATGACAAAGGCATTTAAATACCATATTTGAACCCAGAACCTGATAAACCCTGAAGCAGAGGACCACTCTGAGTGACACTCTCTCACATAAGAACAGGAAACTGATTATATAAGTTGCACAGTCTCACCGAATATGGAAAATACCATACTGAAAAACTACTCTATGGCCCTGTGTATGGCCCTATGTGTAATGTTAATTGGACCAGAATAAATGCTTTGATCTTGTTAATATGGAAAAAAATCTCTGTGTTATTTCCCAGAATAGTTAAGGCATTTCTTTAACTTAAAGGAGGTTCACACTAAAAAAGCAAACTGTACAGGTTTGAATAATGGGGCTTATAAACTAAACTGCTTAGTTATATTTTTTGGCTAGTTTCTAAGTCAAAACACCTTAGTACTTTTAAAACAAACTCATATATCTTAATAAAAAGTTATATGTAAGCTACTTTTGTCTTAATTCGGTCTGTTATAGTTGAATATTGATTAAAAAGTACTAGTTAAATAGTCAAATATTTTATTTACAACAGGTTGAACAACCTTGTGCTCGCTTAACAATATTTATGTATTAGTGAGTTAAAATAATCTATCGAATGTTTCTGAAAAGTTACTTGTAAGTTAGTTTTGTCCTTTTTCAAATGTACTATTTTGCACTAGAAACTAAACAAAAATACTGGGTAAGAATTTGTGTTTTGGCAGATCCAGGGTCAGACTTCTGACATCAACTGTTACAGGAGATTTTTACAATATTTTTGGAATATTGTGCTTTTAAGAACATTTTGATTGAGGCATGATATGCAAGAACTACTCATGTCTTTTTACCTAGCTTTACATTATAGTTCAGTTTACAATTGCTAAATACAATAGCTGAAATCAAAATTTTCATGAGTACCACCGAAGGAAACCCAAGTACCATCAGTGGTATTTGTAGCACAGTTTGAGCACCATGGCTCTAGTGAAAGTTGAACAAAAAATAAGAATAAGGAAATCCAATAAATATTTTTTTTTATTCATTGGATTTATTATTTTTGCATAAAAATGTTTCATCAGAGAAAAAAAAATCATGTGTAAGTCAGATCAACGACCAGAATCGTAATACTTTAAAGAAGAAACCATAACATGTAGTACACACAGTCTCAATATGACAATCACCCATAACATTTAAAATCTTTATTCGGTAAAAACATTTACAGCATGGTCTGTGTTTTAAATATGGCTAATATTAAATGTTTAATTTTCTATTTAACCTCTTTTTTGTACCAGTCATCCAATGACTACAGGTTTAAATCTACAACTTCAAGCAATAGGCACAAACAATGGCAACAGCTTGTACAGCTTGTACAGATGGAAAAAGTTAAAGCCTAGCTATGAATGATGTGGCTTCCTGCAAAGGGGGAAACACCACGAGAAATGCTTGAATGTATCTTTTTTTTTCTTTCTTTTTAATCTGTTTAAACAAGTATCACTCTTATAATCGCGGTCTGCAAATGAGAACAAACGATAAAATATTTATTAAATGTTCTTTAGATTATCCCGATTTATTCTGATTTAGTCCAATTAGCATTTTCCTGTAAGTATGCAATGCGAGTCGAGACAGGTGTGCGTCCGTTTCTTAGTCACCAATGCTGTAGGTGGGGGAGTCACATGTTTTATCCTAATTCCATAAATGTCAATTCCTGATAACAGTAATACCACAACTGAGTACTAACCCACACAAAGGCATTTGGACCTTTACCATATGCATGCATACATATGCAGTATTAACAGAGATTATTGTGACTCATCTAAAAGAATTATTGTGATTTTTTGACTTAATTTTACTCATCAGACAATTGGAGGACAATGACAAGACATTTGAAGAAAAAAAAAAGGTTTACAGTCGATGAAAAAATAAAGCATTACAGATTGATCTTGGTCAAAGTTTGTGAAAGGGATGTGGTTTAATTGTGAGGGAAGTAAACGTAGATATCGAAACTCAGGACCACAGAAGAAAAACATCACAATGCTTCTATCTCCTCTAACTTGCCCTTTGACATTTAAGATATCAGCAAAAAAGAGAGGTTTTTGTATTACTTGTTAATGGCAGAGAGTGCGACATAGTTTGAAAAACCGGTTTTGTGTTATATTTAGGCTTTGAGCATGTGTATCGAAGAGGCCCAAATGGATTATATGCCATCTGTTTTTTTACCCAAAAGAGTTCCTTATCTGGATCCAGAATGATGATGATAATAATAACGCATCTTTTACTGCATTTGCAGTAATGAATGAATGATTATACTTGACTTTCCTGATCTTCATTTAGTTGTAGTAATATGGGATGAGCCACTGGGTTTCACCTTCTCCACAGAGGAGTCAGACTGCAGGAAAGTACAGAAAAATGAGCCACAAAAAAAGCTTGACAGTTGAAAAAGACTGTTGCTTTCTCGAAGAACAGTTGAGATGAAAAGAGCTTTGCTTTATTTTAGAATGGGTGAGGACAATTTTGCCTCTTTTGTAAAAAGACAGAAACTATAACCTAACCCTGTTAATGTCACCTCAGCTTGCTCATGCACCAAGTCATTGTCCCATGTCATATATTCCCTCTTCTATTTTGCACACAAGTTATTAAAAATTATCTATTTATTTTTCTTTCTAATAGAATATTTTTATAATTTATTAAGATAAAAATCCTTATATTTTTAAATGTCATTTAATTTAACTATATGATAATGATGATGTTTATACTTTCAGGGGACAAATTCTGAGCTTTTCGGACATTGGGTGTCTCAAATATATCTGATGTAAAACATCCAGAACTTCCTCCACTTGCCACATTGACCATGAATTCTGTTCTGAGCATTGAACTGTAAGTTAAGAAACTAAAACTCAAGCACACTGGACGCAGCAGGACTATGGTGCACAACTGAGTCCATCTGTAAATTTATAATGTAATGTAAAGAAATGTGGGCAAAAATACATGATGTTCTTTCCACAGCTATATATAATACTCATTAGAAATACTTTTTGTTACTTTCAGACTTCGTCTGAGAGTAAAAAGTATTTATGAAAACTATTAAAAGGAATTTAAGAGAATTTAACGGAATTAAACTGAGCGCCTCATGCATGGGAACCATAACTCCTTGTGTACTGTCGACACGCCGACCATTTAGGTAGTTTTTCTTCCCACTCGCGAGGCCACTAGTTTCAGGTCAAGACGAACAGGTATCGTTTCCCTGTAACTTACGGGATGAGTGTTACTTTCCAGTCCACTGAGACAATGCTCGGACCACAGATTGTTTTCTGATAATTTGCAGTGCACCGCTTGTCCACTTCTGTCATGTGGGCAAATACCACAAAGAAACATGTAGCTGCAAACTTTGACATGTTGCATGTCTAAGGGCATCAATGAAAATACGGGCTTAACATCAATTGTTTTTGAAATATATTTATTACTAAATTTAAAAAAAAATTTAACTATACAATATTTAACAAAAACAAAAAATAATAAAGGCCAAAATTAACCAGACATGTGCCCAAAACACATGAAAACAATAATAAAAGTAAAAAACATAGGGGGTCCTTAAAAACCTGCCTTAGAACAAATCAGTGTTGCACTTTGTCTTTCTCTGTAAGCATGTCTTTTGTTGTCCTTGTGTGTCTTGCGTCTCAAGTGTTGTCGATTATATAAAGTAAATTAGCTGCATTAAGAACAGTGAATCAGAAACTGTCCTCACAAACAGTTAAACAAACCAAAGGAACTATGGTTGCCTGTGAACAACAAGTATTCATTCAGATTGAGTTATCTCGCAGACGTATCAATGTTTGTCTTAGGGGCCATTCTTCCTGTGCACCTGTGCTAGTACTTCCTGTCTCAGTTTGCCCTTCGCTCTGCTCATCTCCCCCACCCTCATACCGCATCCTTCACACTGTCACAATAATATTTGCTGAAGGAGAAAAAAAAAAAAAAAGGAAAAACATTTCACTCCCCAGTCCCCGATACAAGCGTGTAAAAAAAATAAATAAATAAAAAATTACAGGGTCTTCCCCATTTCAACCCCTCAATGCCTTAATAAACCATTTACACTACAAAGGCTGCTGGAGTATTAACACATGATACCAATTCACAGCTTTACATTCACATTAATACTCTTCCTGCTTATGTTCTTGTGTGGCTAGTTGTTGCTTTTGACATTCTTTTTCACTCCTGAATATGCTGTATGGGTCTCTGAGAAGGTTAGTCAATTACCGGAGAGGTGTTTTGTTCCTGAATGTGATCGTAGGCTCGCAGGTAGTGCCCAGCGTTCTGTTGGTAATAGTAGATCAGCTTCTTGGCAAACACTGGCTCCACCTTAAAATAAATAATAATGAAAAAATACAAGACACAAAAGTTATCCTGGCATAGCCTCAAAAATAGGGGAGATAAATTTAATAAAAGCTAAAATCACATAATTCAATATGACATAAAGAGCATTATTTGTATTTTTATATAATTATTATTTATAAAAAAACTTATGTAACTAACACACAGTTAAGATCAAAATGTAAAGGGGTTTTTCATGAAAAGAAAAAAATGTATCTGTAGATTTTAACTCTCCCTCTTCATGGAGCATGATTAAGCAGTCTCACTATAACAACTGTAAAAGTTAATCAAGAATCAGTTTATTTATATAGCACCAATTTACAACACATGTCGTCTCAGGGCACTTTAAAAGAAAACCAATTCAGATCAAAGATGCATCATAAACAAATCGGTTCAAAAATGTTTCAAATCTAAGGAAAACCTGCAGATTGCATCGAGTCATTGACTTATAGTATTCACTAATACATTTGCTATTTCTAATCTGCTTATCGTTCATTGGTTAAGTACACCAAAGATATGGAATACTGTACGTTTGCAAAACCAAAAACTTGAAACAGCCTTTCGTTATCAGTCATTTTTGATTTTCTTTGTCGTTTTGAGACAACCTCAGTGGATCCCATTTTGGCTTAAAAAATCTTGTCTTAAAAAATGGTATCCACGCATAAACGTATGTAAAAATATACTGCAAATTCGGCTTTGATCATATAATGTTTGCAACATTTTGTCTACTTTTAGAAAATAGTTTTTGTTTACAAGGTAAATGTTCATTGCTTAATTCTGACCTGTGCTGTGATGAGCTTCCTGGGACGTTGCGGGTCTGGGTATTCGTCTCCAAAGCAGAGTACCACGTGGTGTCGTGGTAGGTGACGACCATTATGGACAAAATCTTGTAGATCTGAAAGACGATTGTGAGACGAAAGTGATAAATAAGTGTTAACCGAACATTTGACCACACAAAGACTTCAATGTGTCTCAGTGAACATATCAAGAACATTCAGAAAGCCTGTTTGAATGAGATGTCCCCAGTCACAGTGACATTTCTGGTAACTACTAGTGAGTTTGATGGAAATTCAGAGCGAAATGGCAAAGAAAACAGTCTCCTGTGTGGTGTGGACCATATGTGGGTGGGGACTCCACACACTTTGGCCCCCTGATGAGAAAATGAGTGACTTCTTTGTGCTACTTTAACGCTCAAAGAGGGACTTACCCAAATCTTGCACCTGTAGCATCTTTCAACATTTTAAACATTATTATCACATCACTATTCCCACTGACCTTAACCATTGTTTTTGAATTGGCTGTGGGTGCAGAGATGAATTGGCTATATTTTAATAAATAGCATGATTGAAAATGTTTTGCTATAAAGGAAAGTGTCTGATATATTCAAAAGGTAGAAGAACTATTAATTTCCCCTATACAGTTTTTGTAATAAACTGTAGCTACTAATCATGCAAAAGTATGAGATACAAAAGGACTGAATATATATATTACATACACAAATTTTAAAAACGTCCGACCTATTTGAGATTTTGCCGAACAACATCTGCAATGTTCACACATACTACTACATGTGCTTAAAAATATCCAGGCATACATTTTTGTTTCTTGACTAATGTTCAACAAATGCTGTGGATATGTCACCTAACAGTGGCTGAAAGATTCAGGGATGGAAAAAAAATGCAACTAAATGTTTTCACACATATGTGGAATTAAGGTGTCGATTATTTAGCTGAATCGTAAAAAAAAAAAAAGTCAAACAGTGTGGAATAATATATTCATAATATATTCCCAACAAGCTGTCAGACAAGAATTGTCACATCTTAGCATGTTGTGCTCTATTACCTGAAATAATTTGAGGAAACTGAGTGTACAGAGAAAAAAAAGAGGTAGTCGGCGGCCTAAAATACTAGCGGATTAAGAGCAAATGAAAAGGCACAGAATCTCAACGAAAAAAAATAAAATTGCAATGTTGTGAGCTCAGAGATATGTCATCATATTGCTGATGCCGGTCTGCAAGCAGCTGCATGTTTCTGCTTACCAATAAAAAACTGATGGCTGTCAAAAAGTTTGCATGGCTGCTCCTTCTCCAGCTTGTTTGGTTTATCCACATACGGAGCCAAAGGTCCTTCCCAGTAAACCCGCCCCTGACAGAGGCGCTTGGCATACAGCCCGTCAGCCGCCATCCACAGGAGCACTCCTTTCTCCAGGATGTTGGGAAGCATCTCCGCTCCTTGCCTCTGAGACTCGGGGTATGGGGATGGGAACAGAACGATTTCTGCGCCACTGTGAAACTTGTCCTCAAAGCAGGGAGAAGAAGAAGAGGATGAGGACGGAGAGGACGGCGAGGCGGACGTGATCCGACAACCTTCTGGGGAGGTCACAGTGACTTCTTTCACCAGTGTTTCTCTGTAGTAAAGGGACACGTGCAGGCTGAAATCTGTGAGGAGGGAAGAGAAAAGTATTAATGAATGCACCAAAACGCGAATGACAGAAGCATTTCTCTGTTTACGTTTAACTGTCCACCAATCTATTTTGCTTTCCAATTTTAATATATCTGATAAAATATCTTGTGATACTAGTTTATATAATGATTTTCTGTTGTTGTTGTTGTTTTTTTGGCCTTCAAAACATGGAAGTGAATCTTCTATAGTGGTGTTTGTAGTTTCTTATCATAAACTGCGAAAAGACTGAAATTAGCTCTTGGATGTGTCGAGTGTTTCTCTAATGTATAGTTGTGTTTGTGGAAGGTTCACCTGATATGCCACCGTTGTGGTCCATCATATATATAGGCGGCTGAGACTCTGAAAAGTACGTATGGAATGAGAGTTGAAAACCTAGAAATCGATAAATAAAACAGATAAATGCGTAACCACAATGCACAAAATATTAAAGACTGTTAACATGCTCAGTTGCAGATATATAACATTATACAACAGTTGGTTCAAACCGAGCAATCTGATTGGACGAGAGGCTTTCCATGATTGCCGTTATTCACCGATAACAGCACTGGGACTGTTCACAGATGTATCACTCCGCTACACCAGAATTCTAACGCTCGAAAAATATCTGAGCAAAATTCCGCCTGATGCAAAAGCCCTGTATCTGCAACCAAAGAGGGTAATAAAGGCAACAAACAGCTTCTGGTATTCCGCTATTCCTCTGGGAGTAAACCAGCTGTCACAGATGTTACCCAGGATGTTCCAGGAGGCAGGGATACACTCGCCCTACACCAACCACAGCCTTAGAGCCAGAGCAATCCAGAAACTGTCTGATAAACAGAACTCGTTTCACAGGTCTGAAACCTTGCTAAAAAGTCACTGGAGACCATCTATGGAGAGCCGGAAAAGATGGAGCAACGTGCTGTCTCATCCAGATATCAACACATCAGAAATAAGACTCATGCCACCAAAGCGTCTTTCTGTCGATTAGTATTTCAGCGGCTGCACAACAAACGGAAGCATTCAGATTAATGTAAATGATACAAAGTAGCTTGAGCGCAGAAAATGTTACCGTTTGTTGCCTGGCAACAGCCTTGTCAAGGAACAATTTGTGTTGGTGGAGCCAACAGATCATCAAATAAACAAATAAATCACAATCTTTTGTGGTGTAGTATTGATAACTAATAAAATGCGTTTGTAAAACTGTTGTATAAAAGCAAAATCACACTCGAGGTCGTGCTATATCGGTGAATATCCGCATGTGTGATTGTCTGCGGCACATGCGGCAAAATTCACATACACAAAAAACATACCCAAACAGACCCAAATGAAATACTGTTACTGTGTGTACAATTGAATTCATTTCGAGTACATGCTTACTATTTTCGGTGTGTGAACCAGGCCAGACTCGGCTGATTGGTGACTGGTAGTGGCACTGACCATACTGCAGATCTGTGTGTTGCCCGTGGTGATTTGCATTAGGAAGAGAATGTTGTTCTGGTGGCGCATGATAATCTCTCCAGTCCCGTCTTTCGGGAGAAACCACAAAGCTGGGTACCTAAGGTTAAGGGGGGAGGCAGGGAATGTCACTCGGGGAAAAAACAAAACAGGCTGATTGTTTGTGGAGCTTTGTTTTAACAATTGTTGCAAAATCTACTGACCTGGTTGTGAAGTGACGTATACGGTGGAACATATCCAAGTGGCTGGGAGGGCGTCTCCTCAACGCGGGTCATTTTAATAACTGTATATGGTCAAGAAATGTTGTGTTTTGCATTAAAACATCTTCAAATTATTGCATTTAACAGTATAAAAGTAATGTACTATAATACACTATGAGTATCATTGGATCCAAAGTGTGAATATGTTTCATGAAAAGTTACAGTTTGCTCTGTTTATTTAGGGGACATCTTGGAGAAAGAGTGCAGTGAACCACAGAGTGTGTCAAGTCAGTTTTGACAATTAACATAAAGTCCATGCAGCCAGTCCTGCTCAAGTGTGACAATGGGTGTTGTATGATGTTAGAAACTTAGTTATGCAAAGCTGAGGTTCTCTTGTTGTGTTCTGTGCACTCTGCGCTTAGTAACCGAAGCACTCTAAAAAAAGCACTATGGCCTTTTTGGTTCATGCGTTTGTTTCCTGTGCTTCCTGCCTCACCAGAATCAGCAGGGGTGCAAAAATGTATGTGACAACTAACCAGTGGAGTCTACCGCTGTGTTATTTGCTGTGTGCAAACGCGTTTTGAAAGGTTTTTGCAACTGCACACACTTGTAGCATACTTTTTACGATTTGCTTTCAAAATCTAACCACACATCGTTTTTACTCTTACTGCTTTCTCTCGTCATGGATGCACGTTGTAGATCTACATGTCGACTGCAGGTTGCATGAACGAGCTTTTAACACGCACCCTTTTTGGTTCCCTCCGAGATGATTCTGTAAACTTTGTACGGCTCTGAGATGTCTAGCTGGCTTCGTTCCACAATTTCGTCAAAGTCGTTGCTTTTGTTGAGGGCGCAGCGTAGTCTGGTTTTCCATGTGGGGGGGTCTGGTTTGTCAACTCCTTCCTTAAACTTTCCCTTGAACAGTGCCCATGCCTGTTAACAGGAGAATCACAAAATTCAAGAACTGAATAGATTTATTTTTGACTTCCTCTTTGTTAGAGACAAACTAAGTTGGGACTATATTAATCACACAAAGACACATAACTGCAAATCATTAGAATTGGTTTGGAGTTCTGTGCAGCATTAGATCTGCTTTTGAAAAATGTCGCAACAGGTAAAGACGGGACTGTCTGACCTTAAAGAGTGCAGCATCCTCCTCTCTGTTGTAGTCCTGTTTTCCCGCGTGTTTCCATGGAATCCTAAAGATAGTTTTCTCCTCATTTTCCCAGACCAGGCCAGGATATCTCCTGCTGTCAATCTGCTCTATCAGCCACTGTCTCAGCTTACCGTTGCCGCACCCGCCTGAAAGACCACTGTCTTCGTCCAGGTTCATCTCTGCAAACCAGTTGACAAACCTTTGTGACGTTACATGGAATGGTTTGAAAACACAAATAGGATACACGCTCATTTTAAAGTAGTATTTAGTTTTTTAACCATTAAAACTGTACTTTCCAGTCAGTAGTGTGCAGTATAGCATTGCAACTTATCATATTGTATTGATAATGTGAAAACCTCATTTCGTCTTTAAAGTACTTCACATTGGTTTGATTACATGTCACACATTGACAATTTGAAGGACGCAAGCATGGATGCTGAAATAAGTGATTTTTTGTTAATCATAAAGCTCGAAAAGTTGAAAAGTTGAAATGAAATTTTTGATGTGGTCCCTGAACACTAAGGATACAAACCATTTAACAACGACAGTCCTAAGTGAGTTATTTGCCTCTCTCTTGGGTGTAGAAGTATTCTATTATGTTGATTTCTTGCAGTAAGTTTGTTTTCTGTTCGTTTTTTGTGTTTTAAATATAAGCTGCAGCTTACCTTTAGAGATGCAGGGTCCACCGTGGAAATCTGTCACAAGGCTCCCGGGGTCCTATAAAGCTTATCACGTTTTTGTTTTTTTTCCCCCCTCTCTCTCTCTAAAAGAGAGGAGGAGTCAGTCAAAGGTTTGAGAAGAGATGAGGAGCAAACACAACTTCATTTCTGTAAAAACTCTCAGCTCAACCCACGCATCTCTGAGCTGGGGAATCCCTTGTAGTGATGCCCTGAGCGAAGATCAGGACAGAATGGAACAATCATACCTGTACCGTCATACAAATATCCCCTCTTTTTATTTCATAAACAATATATATATATATATATATATATATATATATATATATATATATATATATAT
>JAVLVB010000458.1:898909-954718 GCA_032876305.1 Orestias chungarensis | reverse complement strand
AAAATTTTTTATTAGAACTGCCACCCAGTGGTTATATTATGTCACTATACAGAATGTTTAACAGCTATTCTAAGCTTTAAAGGTAAAGCTGAAGTTTTAATGTTGTTTTGCAGCAAATAAAGACGAAATAAGCTACAGCTGATTAAAAAAAATTGTGTGATCTTGGTGTTTATGGTGCCACCATTCATGACCTCCCTTGCACATAAAACAAAACAGGAAGAGAACCAGGAAACCAAGTAGCTAAAACGCATACAGAGCGTGTCTTATCCCCTTCAACATGACAGACTGTCGACCGACAACCTCTACCCGTGTGCTCGGCTTCAGTTCTTTTATTTGTTTTCTTTGAGATCATTAAGACACAATTGGGGTGGGGGGTAAACATTTACAAGGATGAGAAAAAAATGTTTGAAACATTTTAATCATGTGATGCATGTAAGAAACATTTTTAGCATCCATTACAGAAGGTTGTTGAATGTAAAAAAAAAAAAAGAAAAAACAACGATTTTGAGAATAGTGCATTTAGACTCAGGTGCAAAACCTCTCCAGGCTTTTACAGTCAGTTTGGTTGAGGTGGCAAAAAATATGTCGACGTCAACTTGGCTCAAATGCCTGTAGGCAGAGTAGATGCATGTTTGTCTGTCTCCTGGTCTTTGGGCACTCTGGCAAGTAGCTCACGTATGTCAGCTTCGTCATTTAAGGGGTTCTTCTTATACTTCATCCGAAACCAGTCCCTGTACTTATGGGGAAGAAAGAGGACAAAAATTGTGACTATGTAGACAAAAACTGCAAGTTATGCACACAAAAGCAAACATCATTTTCAGCTGGAATCTTGTAATGTTACATGAATCATATCCGATTGGTGATCTGTAGGTCTGCAAAAGAAAAAACTAAGAAATCCCACGCTTTTTTATCCATGCACACATCCACTAACACTAAGCACATAAATGCACTTTTGTTTTAAATAGGAAAGGTTAAAGATCATTCCTATTATGAGTATTCCCATCATTTTCTTGTTTAAATTCAAAGCTATGAACTCCAAGAACATTTTTATGTCTCTTTTAGATGTTGGAACTCCTACAAAATAAATCAAAGAAATCTGATCCATTCTACCTCTTCAGCTTGAGTATCCTCAAACTCCTGCAGCTGCCTCTGGAAGCCAGAATTGGGGTTGGCGCAGGGTCGGACCACCCTCACTGCAGCGAGCACATCCTCCCAGCCCAGACCTGTCAGTGTCATAATGTAGGCTACCACCAGGGTGACGCTTCGAGACACTCCTGCTAAACTGGGGAAACCAAGAAATTATTTTTATCAATATTCCACACACTACATTTTTTTTACTACATTTACATTAAATGAGGTTAAACAATAGTCAGATTTATATATAACTTTGGTTTTAGGTAATTATTAAGTTCTTCACACAGTGAGTGCATTATGTATAATTTTTACAATAATTATAATAATGCATCAAGCAAACCCTTCAAATGTCATGAATACAGGTTAAAATGCATGTAGAAAATTCTGCATTTAAATTAACATTCATGCATATAATTTTTGTATGAAACCAAAGAAAGAGCTGAGTATAATCCCAGCTGCTTGTCGGCCGATGTGTTTTGGGGCAGAGGGGTGAGGATATACGAGGGGGTAGCAGTAAGAACAATTGGACAGAAACTTGGTAAAACGCAGGAAAGACAAAGCACCTACAGATTGAAGTCCGTACTGATTTAGGCTTGTGTCAGGTATTGCATGAACAAAAAACCTAGCATGTATTTTTTTTATGATAATTTTGTGTCATTTCATCTGCTGTGCTGCTTGAAGTCCATCATGTAAAACGTAAATGTAATGTTAAGACAAAAGAAAACATTTCCAAGATCAAAAACATAGATAGTAGCCTTGGTTTAAAGGACTTCTCATTACGTTTTACTTCTTCTACATTATGAAAACAAAAATATCTTTAAAAGTCTTCTTTGTACGGTTATTACCTCAAAAATAAAGCTTCATTTAGCACTGTGTAGTTAGTGGTTGAAATATTTTCATTTTCAGTACGTATTAGTATAATTTATTTTAAACCAGTATAAGTTATTGGTGTAATTACTAACACTGATAATGATTTAAATCATTATGTGTTCCTTTGGCCTCATAATGCAATTTGTTTACACTTGTGTTCTCTCTAAAAAAAAATGCTACAGAATCTTGCTGATCAGAGCTTGTTTGCAACCCATGAACATCTGTAAGTCGACATGGATATGGCCGTCTCACTTACGGGAGTTATTTTCTGCACAAGTTGACACCCTCATGGATTACACTGTGAAACCCAGAAGCCACGTTCACAGGATAAGCTTAACCATGAATGACTGCAATCTCACATAAGATGACATTCTGACCAGAAAACACAGAAAGTGTTTATGGAAACTGCCAACTTTGTTGTGGAAAACCACAGAAACAAAGTGAAAATTGAAACATGTAAGTATTTGGGAGGGCAGGAGTATGCTGGGGTATCGCGAGATTCTGTGAGACTTCCGGCAAAAAATTTCAAAAACATGACGCACATCTGATGCAACAAACGTTTAATTTATACTTTGCCAGCTTCATTTAGGAATTTAAAACAATTATTAACAAAAATGTATAACTCCTGAAGCATTCTGGAGAATAGTGAGGAAGACATTGAGTGCCTACAAGGAGTATATTGACAAGTGTTTCGAGAGAATCGTCATGGGGAAATCCAGCCAGACTCCCGCATCCAGCAAAACACCGTCAACCTCCAAGAGAAACCGCAACGAAGAGTCACCCAGAGCGACTTCTCCAGTTGGAAAGGAAACTGAAGATGTACTTATATCTATCGACAATAAATTTTCCAGCCTCGACGCCCGTCTGTCCCTGGTGGAGGTTCTTCACAGGGAGTTCTAGGCCTTACGGGAGTCGCTGGAGTTCAGCCAGTCGCAGGTGCAGTCGCTGGCTGCGGAGAATGCCACCCTGAGAGAGTCGGTGAAATCCCTCACTGAGGGAATGAGCCGGATCTCAGAAGAAAATAAAAAAATTGAAGAAAATATGATTAATCTGCAAGCCCGAAGTATGAGGGACAACCTGGTGTTTACTGGAATCCCCGAGCAGGCTGAGGAGGACCCGGAGGCAGTTATTAAGGACTTTATTCAGAAGCAGATGAAATTACCAGAGGACACAGGGGGGGTCGTGCCCTGCCCCCTTCTCACCCTTCCTCGTTGCTTGCCTGGGGCCCTGGGGTGCAGTGCTGGGGGCACGGGCGCTTGTATCGATCCGACCCGGCTGGCTGTCTGGGGTCGCCTATCTCTCTCGGGTGCCGGGCGGGCTCTCTGCTAGGCGCTGGGGTCGCTCGGGCCCTGAGTACCGGCCCTGGATCGTGCCTGGGCGGCCGTGGCCTGGCGGGACGGGTAGGGTGCTGCTCCTGGTACCCTGGGGGCTCTACTCCGTGGCCACGGGGGGCTCTCCCCCGGGCCCCTCGGCGGGTGCATGGTGTCCCTGCAGTGAGCTGTCTGATCTCTGTGCTCTTGCGTGGCCCCAGTGTCCTGGACCTTGTGCTTTCTCTGGGCTCTGGGAGGGGGGGAAGTGGTCCTCTGTACCCATGGCTGAGCATAATTCATGTACTACCTGCATCAAAAATTTCTGCATGCTCAGGCGAAATCACACACTATAGAGATCACAACACTTTAACTGTGCCGATCTGTTTATTAATAACACCAAGTTTGCCTCATATTTATTTATGTGTTATGTGCCACATACATTGCTGTCTTTGCTCTGCTTTCTGCTAATTATATCTCCACAAGTATGATTAATTGCCATTCCGCAATTTTTCCAAGGATGCTTCAGGAGCAATCTAGTCGCAGCTAGTTTTTTTATTCCTTTGTTTTGTTTGTTTGTTTTTGTTATTGTTTGTTTGTTTACTAGTTTCTATTTGTCTATTTAAATATTGGTATGTATATATGTTCCCTTTCACTCTGTGTACCCCCCCATCCCTCAGTCATGTTTAGCTTTACAATGTATATAATACCTCAGTAATCAATAAAAGATTAAGGTATGGGAATCAAGGGAGGCTCTATAAAGCCTCACTTGGAAAATAAAATCTGTTAAGCACAACTATGGCAGGCAGAAACTCATTCTACTAGCCATGATGCTGAACAGGACGAGGGGGGGGGAATAAAAATGAAAAAGAAATTTAAAAAAAACATTTAATAAACCTGGTGCCAATCAGATTAGACTGTAGACAGTGACAGACATATAGAAAATAAAAGACAGAAACTACTGGGTTAAATAGTGGACAAAAGCTCTAAATGCTGAATGAATGCACACATTAAACCTAAACCTACTTTAAATGATTGAATTTTAAAATGTTTCTTTGAAGTCCAATTATTGTGTTGAGAATCTTTCAACTCAAGAGGCCAATATAAATAGCTAAATGGATTTCTGAGAAGACCCTCTGTTGCACCAAATATAGTTCTGCCCTGTGAACACATAAATTAGCTATCACACCACACAAACACAATGCGCTGAGGCTTGTTACTGTACTCTGTTTTGGGAAGTTCAAGAATAGGCCTTCCTTTTTCTTTTTTATCTTGCCAGTGCAGCAGTTACACATGGCTTCACTTGTGAGCGTTATTCAGAAATGTAAAAAAAAAAACTAAAAAAACTAAATACATATACAGGAGATTTTTTGATTGCATGGAAAGAAGATATTGCCCTCACAAATAATGTGCAGAATATCGTTGCTCCTACTGGTGTGATTTAATCTCGACACTGGCTTCTAAGGAATTATGAAAAGTGATTTTTTTCTGTTTACTTACCAGTGAACGAGGCAGCCTTCTCCTTTTAGCCGCGACTCGTGAATGAATGTCATACTCGCTTTAAAATGCTGAGTTCTACGTGGCAACACAATAAATAGATAAAACATGTTATAACAGGTCATGACCACAGTGGACATCACGTGAACATCACAGGATGCGCTGTGAAAACTACCCACATGCTACCATTACAGCTAATTTTTCCTTCGCACATTTGCAGGCGTGTTTTTAATGAGATCTTTTAAACATACCCTCTCCCTCCCTTGTAGCTTAGAGAGAAGCACAAATTAATCCTGCATGTTGAAAAGGCTATTCAAATGAATACACTGGACAAACCTATTAGGTTTGATAAACTATACAATTTTACACATCTTTAAGGACATTTTTAGTAATTATGGAGAAACCTTTCAAATCATCAAAGCAAAATAACCCTCTCATTGTGACCATTGTGATTTTGTTATTGAAATTGGGTTTTTTGCACACACAAAAACACGGAATACCTGCCGATATTAATCCAATATCAGCATAAAAAATTAACCGATTATATAACGGTCCACATCTAAAATTTCAGATATAGGCATTCCAACATAAGCAGTTTGCTCCAGCATTTAATCCATGTAATTAACTTGATTTTAAATAGTAAATGAAATTGTTGATATCATAAAAGGGATATTTGCATTAGAAAATACAACACAAAATAGTACAATCTGTGTGTACTCGTATTTATTACATTACCTTGTTTATATAAAAGGAACAGTTGCTCAACAACAACTAAATCTACCTTGGTCCATGTGAGAGAATGAGTTCACAGTCAAATGTTGAACTCGTGAAATTATATAATTTAAATGTTAAATTTTGATAAATTAATCTGAGACAACGACAGAGCATAAGACCCAACGTGAATGTCCTCGTTCCGTTTGCCTTGGCTTTCTATCGTTGCATGCTATGGCTGCACGAGTGGTACTTACAGATTCTGATTCGGCATGTCTGCTGCTGCAAGGCAGAGGTAGGTCATCTCCTAACAATAAACAATAAACAATAAAACCATTACTCTAGCAACAGAATTTGGCAAAAATATAACCGGTTACATTTTCTTACTAGAGAGCTGACATTCACTGACAATTTTGGGAAATATCTTTAACCTTTTAAATAAATTAATCATTAAATGCTGTACAGCATTTAAAAAAAAAAAAAACACACCTACAAATAATTGTTGAGCACAATCACTATACCCCAAGCAATCAATTTAAAATAAGAGTAAATGAAGCATATTTTGAATACCTCACTTATTTAAGTTGATTGAGTTTCTAGGAACTTAATCACCAATCCATTGATATCTTTTATTTTTTACATGACACAGGTATTTAGTTCAGTCAGCCACTAGGTTGCACAGATGGTTGCTAACTTGTCGATTCCTAAGGAGGTGACGACGCTGCGTGAAAGCCTTGTTTCTGTCACATTCCCCCAGTGCAACTTTGGACTCGTGTGTGAATTGGTAAATGACTAAATGTAGTCTGAAGAACTCTAGGGTCCCTGGAACTTGATAAAGTGCTGTACAAGTACAGGCCTTTTACCATATAAATGTTCCCAAAGCATATAGTAGTGATGATGATAAGGGAATTAAAAGAAACCTTCAAACCTCACTGTTAAGGGAACTACAGCTAACAGTGACCTCCTTAGGTCAACAAGTGTCCAAACAGCCTATAATTTTCTGTCCTAGCATCATTAATGTAAAATGACTGTAACTGTTGTTGTGCCCCTCGGTCATATGATGCTAAGATTGAGCTTTTTTAAACTGAAAATACTTTGGTTGACTTTTGAAGCAAAAAGAATAATTATGAGTGCAGAAACCTCTACCATACTGTTATATAGAGGCTATATAGGTTATATAGAGCCTCTTTTGGAGGTCTGTGTTACTGTCATCAATGTTTCCACGGCTAAAATCTATTTTGGACTATCGATACAAATTACTGGCCAAAACAAATGCTACCGGACTAGACTAATTTATTCTATACTCTGCTAATTTGCCTTTTCACCATTTGAGGCTTTCTCTATATTTTTTTTCTCTGACTTGCTGTTTGACCCAGTCACCACACGATGCACCTAAATGGCATTGGTAAGGTTTTGCACTCTTAATGTGTCAATCTTGTAAAAAATAAATCACAGTAAACTATATTATTGTTATTTTTTAAGCCTGGTAGAACTCTAACATCATGTACCAACCATTGGCAAACAATAGGGGGAACTGATATCATGTGATTACTCGGTCAAACAGCAAATTAGAATAAAAATATGTTCCTTAATAACGCTGTTGTTTTTTTAATTATCATGGATGTTAAGCAGTTGTTTTCTTTTTTATAGCTTCTTTCAATTCTGCAGCATTTCATTTTGCAAGGAAGAAATATTATTCCGAGATGAAGAAGACATAGTCAAACAATACAAAGCAAGAACAGTGCATACACGAAGATTGAAGCCAAACATCATAAGAAACAAACATCACAAGATGTTATAAACTAATGTATATCTGACAATGGTAAATAATTTGTCAGATTATTACTTTGCATTAATTGCTTTAGCAATCCGAAGTAGTATTGAACCTGCAGAATTACCTCTAACAGTTAATACATGGAGCAATCGGCTTAAACTCAACGTTCTTCTTCTCCTGCTATTAGCTTTTAAGTTTAACAAAGAAGCCACATCTACATCAATTGCTCTACTTCTTTTTGTTTTTTCTCAAACCCCAGTAGTAGCGCCTGATGGCCGCTCGTACTGATAATTAGCTGGGTTCCCTTGTTTTTAAAGGGACATTTTTCCTCTCCGCTGCCAACACAAGCTTGCTCAGTTCGAGCGACCCCTGTAAAGTCAACACCTCAACGAAAAATTATCTTACACTGTCCCAACATGCCAGAACGACCGCTGCAAGACAATGACTAGATGCAATCTGTTGAGTTTACTCAAAACGTTTTTAACTGATCTGAACAAAAACCAAACGTAATTCCACTTTTGATAAGTACGATCAAATGGAATGTGTGTATTCAAGGATTTTTATTGTCACATCACTTAACATTTACATGTTTGTGGCACGAAATCTCATCTCAGATCCTGGTATAAGAAGCCATAAAAAAATAGGAATTTCTTAAACTTTTTAGATAGTGGTGTTGTGTTCAACATCAAATGCTGTTCACAGCAAATCCAAGCATCCTCCTCTTGGTTTGCATTTCACAATGACAAAAATTGAGGTTTGGAGTTAATTTTGACATCCACAATGGATACCGGCTGCAACAAAAAACGCTGCCCACTGGGACGCCTACACGAGCTGGCAGCTCGGCACAAAAACCCTCTCCACTCCTGCTGCCGATGATTGACACTGTGTTGCATTGTCTGAGGAGAACCAGCAGCATTTTTCTTTGAGGCTCAGAAGGAAGAGCCACAGCTATTGTTGGAGCACATCTGGATTTTGACTGAGGTTTGGCGTCTCATCAGCTGCATTTACTGTTTACTTCCCCGTGCTCTGTCAGAAGATCCAGGAGTTGCAGTGGAAGCAGCTGGAGGCTGAGCATCTTACCGGCAGGATGGGAGCTGCGCTCTCATGGACGGACAGGATGTGTGTTATGTTGTTTCTGGCTAACTGTTCTCTATCCCTGGCGTCTGGGAATAAATAAAAGACAAACACAACAAAACAGTGAACACCAGTGACACACTAAACACATATAAGGGAGAAATAAAGCCTGTAAACACCTTTAAAATTCCCCAAGTACAGATCTGAAAGAACCTACGAGGAGAAGGAAAACACAATATTTACGTTGGCAAGAGAACGTGTTCATTAGAAGTGTTTAAATACAATTACTTTATTCTTAACAAATGAATTTAGAGCGGTGTTAGCTGCAACTTTCAAACAAATTAAACTACCTACTGATAAGACAAACAGTTGTATTAAAAACGCCGCTGAATATGAAAAAGCCGGGCCTTTCTTGGTTGGTTGGTTTGTTTGTTTTTTCAGGTAAACTCGTACCTTATTAACGCCGTTCCCCATGTCGTAACTCCAAGTTTGAACTCCGATAAAACCAATAAGTAACGCACCGTTTGCTCTTCCTTGTTAGCTAATCTTCGTGTATTTTTATTCGCTTTTAAACTCCCACTTTCTGGAGTATGAGTGTAAAAAAAAAAGGCAGCAGCCTCGGCAACGAGGCGATGAAACAAGCTGCGCAAGCGTTTGCGCGCTAGGAACCCTGGGAGTCGTAGTTTTTTAAGAGGCGATACTGATATAATATCCACCAGCAAGAAAACAGAGAACGCAATTCCTTTGGGACAGTATTGTAGGAGCACATGACACGTCTTCAGGAAAATTTCATTAAAACTTTCCATAAACTGGAATATGAAGCCTGTTGTTTTTGTTTTCTTTTGATTAGACATTGAAAATGTCTTTTATTCAGAGGTTTTTGTAAATTTTACATGCAACTGTACAACGGCGTTAGTTTTTCACGTTTATTGCTGTCATATTTTACCTTTACAGCAGCTAAATATATCAAAACCACCGGCATAGTTAATTAACAGTACTTAGTATTCTGTTACCTCCCTCTTCAAATGGTGCCACACCTGTATAGTAATTACAGCTAAACAACAGAGCAAACAGAATTGAGTGTGTGAGTCATAAAAGATCACTACTACATAAAATTGATTAGTTGTAAAAAGTAAGTTCAACTAACCATTATAAATCTATTAACCTATATACATTTTTAGGGATTTCCACCAGTTTCAGTGCATGGAAATATGCTGTCGATCTCTAACATATTCTCCCATTTTACAGAGCCCTGGCCCTGCTAAAAAGTCTTCTATTTTTGTATTACATCCTTTTAAACTATATGGATCAAAACAAACTTAATAATTATCAAGAACTGAGAAAATATCTGAGGAACTGCAGGCCTCTGTTGTCTAACTTAAAAATAATGTTTATAATGCAACAATGAGCCAAACCCAAAAAGGGTCTTTGTAGTTAAACCTGGTCTGGCGTTCTGTTAGCAGCAAAACCCTCAGTCGGCTGGGATTCTGTGGTCGGCTGCTCAGCACTGTCCTTCTCCTGGTTCTACAGTTAATTTATGTTTTGTTTAGCAAAGCACACCTTCATCAGCTCTTCTGGTTCTGTCTTTTAAATCCCCCAGTGAGTTGAGGTAGATGGGTCGCTTATACATAGCCAGCTTCTGCTGGAGATTTCTTCCTTGCTGAAGGGAGTTTTTCCTCCCAGCTGTCACTACATGCATGCTCAGTATGAGTGATTGCTGCAAAGTCAACAACACAATGCAACAATTTGCCTGACTTCGCCTCATGCTGATTTAGGAGAAGTGAATGCTCTAGATAAATTACTAAGACTACAATGTTTCATTGAATTAAACTTAGTAGCATCAGGAGTTTTTTGTTTTTTTTTCAATAACTGGTCAACTTGCTGACATTAGTAGCACCATGAAGTCTGCTCTTTACTACAATAGCCTGTAGTTGAATTTCATCATGCCCTCAGCTTTTGACCACAAGCTCAGTGACAGTAAATCAGTGAGGCAACACACACCAGCAAGTCTACCTCTGAAAAGTCAACTGATAACAAAAAAACATAAAGGTTCTGAAGTAGCCTAGTCAAAGTCAGGACTTAAAAGTCTATTAGCATACCTTGACATGACCTTAAAAAGACTGTTCATGCACAAAAACCTTTAAAACATGGCACATCTGTCAGCTCAAACACAATTTTTTTATGTCAACTTATGCATTTCACCGCTCTATTAACTTGAAAGACCACCCTCCTTCTGTCTTGGCAGAAAACCACTCTGACTGCAGACAGACACCAAAAGCAAGCCACAAACTTGGGGCCACGACTGTGAGACTGTAGGACTCTTATAGAGTAGGATGGCACCTATGGTGTTCTGATTATTATCATCATTTGTAAAAGCATCAACAGGAAGTGCTGCTACCCACTGCCCCACATTATGATATAGACGCAGACTGTTTCGGCTTACTGGTTATCTACGTGGGTTAGCGAGATAAAAGTTTGAATGACAGTGGGCGCATGTGACAGACAAGACGTTACAGAAACCAACGTGTAAAGTACAGTGAGCTGTTTTTCATTTATTCTGATATGGATTTGGCTTGTATTTTTTTCTGCTTAGAAACCAAAAATATATTTTGAAAAAACTTCTAAAGAACAACAAAATCTTTAAAAACTTTGATTACAAGCTTTGTAAATACCTAGAAAGATTAAATTAATACAATCAGCCAACCACTTATTTTTCTGTTTATGTAACAGTCAGTAACCGAGCCAAATTATTTGGTATACAGGACAGGTTGAGAGATTTCTGAATACCCTACAGATTACCAGCTATGCAGGTAAGTAGAAAAAAGAAAACAGAAAAACACATAACCCACTAAACTGACACATCACAAGACAGGTGAATATGATACTTTGTTGTGGTTTTAGTGTGCAAAAAGAAGGAATTTATAGTGTCGGTGTTCAAAGATAGGCAGCCCAATATGTAGGCCTGTTTGTCAAACTTCGCCCACACTATCAGAGGCTACAACGCAGGTGGTTTCCCGCTCTAGTTTCACATAAATGCTTGTTTTATCAATGAACCTGATTTTGTTTTATTTCTTTTTTAAACTTGTTTGTAAACCATAAGTTAGTAACACAACTTAGGTTTGTCGACATAGTTTTACAAGGCACCAGTGAAAACACATTTGTTTTGCTGAAAAATCCTGATTACACAAGATAATACTGTTCAGCTCTGCATTAAAATTGCTGTTTTGAAATGTGAAATAAAATAACTCCACCGCTAGATGGCGACAAAGTAGTGGTAAAACGTAACCATACCGTTCACAACCAAACTACACAGACAGAGTATATTTGTTGGAACAGCTGAACAAAAACAAACTTGAGAAACTTTACATGGTCTGATAAAGTTCAATTTCAGCTTGAAGTTAAAAAATAATTTATAACCCTGTGTCTGATATGTCACTAATTTGAAAATTAGTGACATAGGTTTTGTTATTGTTTAGTGAAGTTTTATTATTATGCTACTTTTTCAGCGTGGACCTGTGGAATTTTTCTTCTACTACAGTGAATTATAAAACTTCATCCTTTCAATAATAGAAGACAACTCCCTGACATTCTTTTATACTGAATAGTTTGAAGCCTGCTGTTTTAAAATGTCTGTCAGAGCAGTGACACAAGAACAGAGGTAAGATAATACTTGTTATAAATAGATGAGAACCACTGGTCCAGCTTGTGAGATAATAAATCTTGGTATGTTGTGACAGTATCCAAGTTAAGAATATCTGTATTCAACAAATCATGAATCACATTGTTTTTACAACTGATCCAACAGTTGAAAAAGCGAACTAGTTCTGTTTCAAAGGTCATTGCACTGCAAGACCTATTTAACATTAGGTTGTGAATTCATTTTTAAATATCAATATCTATCAATTTCTATTTATGCATATTCTTGCATGATCAAAGAATCAAGAATCAAGATTCAGTTTATTTATATAGCGCCAATTTACAACAGGTGTCATCTCAAGGCACTTCACAGAAAATCAATTAAAATCAAAGATACATCATAACAAATCAATTAGAAAAAGTTTCCAATCTAAGGAACCCCAGCAGATTGCATCGAGTCATTGACTTGCAGCATTCACTCCTCTGGAATCAGCAGACCAAAACAATGGCTTGTGTTGTCGTTGACTTTACAGCAATCCCTCATACTGAGCATGCATAAGCGAGTTGGTATGTATAGCTGAAAACAGAAGTTTACATAAACCAAATAAAGAAACACATATACCTATTTTTTAACTGTCTTACATTAAATCAGACCAAACATATATGGGGTAGTAATTTGGGTTAGTTAGAAATACCTATATTAACAATGAAAGAAAGAATATATCAGTGATTTATTTGTTAAGGTCTTCAAAATCAGAACAACTTTGATCATATTTAATTTCAGACAGTGAGAAAAAAAAGATTAGTTTTATGCTGTTTTATTTCATTTTATTGTATTTTTTTATTTGTCTGTGTGTGTGTGTTTGTGTTAATGTGTGGCGTATGGCAACTTCAGGTTTTAACTGTACCCTCAGTAGTTATTGGTTTAAAGGAAGTATTCCCTGGATATGTTTTCAGTCCATCACAGGGCAACACAGAGACCCACTGGAAAAATATATAGATACATGACTCATAACTAAACTTGGAAGTAGGCCTACCTGTGGAGAAACAACAATGCACAAGGATTCTAAATGTTGCAAAACCACAACAGGCTGTGATTTGAACCCAGCCACCTACTGCCCCCACTATCCGGAACAAAATTGAAACTCAAGATAAAGAAAACTTTTCTTTGAAGGTGTGTTCACTATTTTCTTGGTTGTCATTACTATGTTAACTAAAATTGATCAATTGAAATGGTCTGGAATGTTAATACTTTCAGACTGATACGATTTATTTCACAGTAAACACCCGCGTCAATTGTAAATTAAAATAGTTTGTAGTAATTCATTGGTCTACATATGACAGAAAAGACAAAGTTGGTAAATCATTTCACACGTTTGAAATGTACTTTCGATGTGCGATCTACTTGTCACCCTGTCGGTGAATCTTTCTGTGCTCATCTAGTAAAGCCTGTTTGTAGTCTTAGGCATTTTCTTCCTTTTTACCTCTGGCGTTGAAAAGTTCCTCACCCGGAAACACAAAGATAGTGCCACTTTTCTTGGATTTTAACGCAGTTTGATTATTGTTTCATTACGTTTGTATGCATTATAATAACCAATAACGTGGTTTTGTGAAGAAAAAAAAAACTTTAGCAAAGAAAGCTAACGTTCTTTTTTAGTTTTAGAAACTTTGTTAGCTGCTAGCTTTCCTGTTGAAGCCGTCAGTGTTTTGAGGGTTACGGGTGAGTAATTCACTGGGCCATTCATACAGTTTGTTACATTACTGCTTATGTTTTGTCGTCTTTTAAAGTATTAACCACTGTTTTTTAGGTTTTGACATGTAATTTCCTTTGTATTCTCCTATGGTTCTTGTTATTGGCAGCTGTGATGGCCAACCCGCCCGAGATCTCCCTTCATATGAGATCAACAGACCTCATCAAAAGGGAACCTCTTGATTACGGGGGATTTGGAGAAGTCTATTTATGCTACCATGCTACTCTGGGCCAGGTTGTGTTGAAGACCGTGTACACAGGTCCTCTTCGCAGCGAGTAAGTCTTCACTTTGCCCGCCAGCAGGCTGGGTTTCCCCCCTTCCTCTGACATGTATCACGAGTACAGTTTGTTTAAAGAAACGTGCGTTTGGAGAAAAAAAAGGAAGTAATATGTTTTTTAGAGGTACAAAAATCACAAAGTATGATTTTCTGTGAAAAACCACGCACATACTTCTTTTCGATCACTTCCTCTCTCTCCTCAGCAGATCAGATGCAACACCTACATTTTAAGCCCTTCTCAGAATTTCTATAATAGCAATACGGCATTGCATGTACTTACTGTAAATGATGTCCAGCTCACATTAGCAGATTTTTTTTAAATTTAGATAGTGTCATATATGGTGTGTTTATTTTCTCCTTTAATTAGGCCGATATGCCCACGATTGAATTCAGACAGTGTAGATGAGAAAATCAGTTGATAGACTTTGATATGTTGTCATTTTTAGTTCTTTCATTGCTTAGACTTGACAACAGTTGCCATCTAATTACCCGCTGCGGTGTAAATAACCACATATTTTCTTGGCTTGTAAGAAAATCTGAGCCTTTACAAGCTATTTATCTTGTAAACGTATTAACTGAGACTTTTCACATTTGGTTTTACTGAAATCTTTTGGTATATTTATGGGATTTCATGTGTCACGCAAAGTCAAATCAGCACATATATTCATATTGAGCTCCTACAAGTCAGTTGTTAGTAGAACCAACTGTTGCTCTAAGTATAGTTGCAGTTCTTTTTACTATGTCTAGTGTCTTTTAACATGTAAAACATCTTTGTTTATTTCTGTCAGGTTTGAAGTAGCATATTTGTGAAGCTTATTTTGCAAATATTGCCACATATTATGTATTAAATTTAGGTCTAGGCCAATCTAACTCATAAATATACTTTGATTTAAAACATTTTGATGTAGCTTCTGCTGCATTATTATGTTATTTGTCCTGCTGGAAAGCAAACATTTGACCAAAGTTTTTCCAGTCTTTATCATATTACCTTCTTGCATTCACATGCATCCCTCCAGAACAGCTTCCAAGTTCCTCCTAAAGAAAGACCCTAACCCACAAAAATCTCAACAGAGTGGAATAGTTTTGGAGTGCACAAATGATATATGTATCAAAATAATAAAAATGATCTTTGCTCCTACTGCGGTACCGTCCCTGTGTGGCATTTAGGATGGAAGTAATATTTCAATAGGTTTACAGGGTGTGCTATGTTCTAACATGTAAGACAAAGAAATATAAAAATGTTCAGTGTTGTAATATTGTCTATCGCTTACATGATAGACGCCATGCATATTCTCACAGTGCCTATTAAACTATAATCTGGTCTTCTGTTTTCACTTTACCTTCCAGAGAGAGCAAAAAGTCGCTGCTGGAGGAAGGGAGTATAATGGCAAGCCTTGACCACAGGCGTGTAGTTAAACTGCTTGGTGTGATCATGGAAGACAGAGATTGCTCTCTTGTCATAGAGCTGCTACCCAGAGGCAACC
This sequence comes from Orestias chungarensis, assembly GCA_032876305.1. Lineage (NCBI taxonomy): Eukaryota > Metazoa > Chordata > Actinopteri > Cyprinodontiformes > Cyprinodontidae > Orestias > Orestias chungarensis. Next base: position 939,203 of record JAVLVB010000458.1, on the reverse strand, counting down.
TGCTGGTCATGTTGGAGAAGGTCGGTCTAAGACTAATGCAGCGTTAATTATGTATGTTTTACATGTAAACTGCTCTAAGAACATGCTAACATCCAGATGTTCTTAGGTATGTGTGCCAATTTCCCTTAAGGGAAGAATTATCTTGGAGATTTTGGAAGGGATGGTGTATCTGACAAAGCGGCAGGTTATTCACAAGGACATAAAACCAGAAAATATTCTGGTGGATAAAGATTTTCACGTCAAGGTATGCTGCACATTCAACACTATGCATTCATTACGCTGCTGCTTTATTTAGTGCAATAACAAACAAAACAAAAACAAAAAAACTGCTTCGCTTAGATCGCTGACCTTGGTCTGGCCACCTGCCAGGCATGGAACAAGCTCACAAAACAGGAATCTCGCCGGAAGAGCTACAGTAGGACGACAGCCGGGGAGAGGGGCGCTGGAACATTAAGCTACATGGCCCCGGAGCACCTGGAGAGCATCAATACACCCTCTACTGTTAAGTCTGATGTGTATAGCTTCGGCATTGTGGTTTGGGTCATTCTGACAGGAAAAGAACCATATGAAAGTGAGCTTTAATGCTTTACCTGTGTCTTAACAGAAGGTCTTCGGCACAATAGACTGTCCATCATTATATTTAATTTAAATAGTGACAAGAAATCTCCATTTGCAGATGCCAGGAGCGAAGACCATATTGCCCAGTGCGTTCGCCAAGGAAACCGACCGGCAAAGGAGCCCATCCCAGCAGATACGCCTGCAGAGATAATTGAACTTATGGAGAGATGCTGGGCTCAGGATCCCATGCAAAGACCAACATTTGAAGGTAGTTTTTTTTTTTTTTTTGGTGGGTAGCCTAACACAAGTCAGCAACACAAAGACTCTAACTGAAAAACATAATTCATTAAAAAAAAGGAAAGTGATAATTGATGAAGACGTGAAGGGCTTGTATAGACGCATTTTTTAGCTCTTTAAAATACATAATTACCTATAAACGGTTTATCACAAACTTACATTTTCTTGTGCGTGTTCTTTCTCTGTCAGAGGCCTACAACAGCTTCCTTCCTTTTTACCAGGAAAAGCTTGAACCGCTCGTACAGAGTGATGTATGCCTTGTGCAGGTAAGTAGGAAGCAAGTAACAGTCACAGTTGTGGAAAACCTGAACTAGTTCTGACTGTTTTATCATTTCACATACATGGAAAATAGGTTTCAAACATATTAATGTTTTTCTTAGTAAACATATTTATAATCAAGGCAATGATATTGAATCAATAGCGGATGTTTGTAAGAACCCAAGTAATTTGCAGTTACAAAGATATCAAAACAAATGAGTTCATAAATTAAGTCACATGTAAATAAAGTGAAAAGTTACGTGATATTTGTTAAACACTGAAGTGTAAATGTGTCCCGTACTTTAAAACAAACTGTGAAATCAAATATCAGAAATCAAATCTCAGAAAGGTTCTTTGGCCTACGCCATGCTAGCCACTTTTTAAGGTGCTTTTTTTACTCCAAATCTATTGTTATCCTCCAAAATGTTTCTTTATGCATCCTCAGTTATATAAGGTTCGACATTATTGTGTGTTTAAAAAATTTCCCCACACCATGATGCTCCCACCTTCTGATTTCATAATTGGTGTTTTTGGAGAACGTATGAAATCCCATTTCTTCTCAATATGTGGTAATGGTATTTAACATCCACAGAGCTTAGTTTCAGTGTCACCTGACCCTGTATTACTTATATTCTCCCTTGTTTTGCTGGCTCTTGATACTTTTTTTTTTTATCCCTCAGTGAGAAATGTAGTGGGGAGCATCTAGCCATGGCTGCTTTAGGGTAGTATGGTCTTTCCACTGGCCCAAACATTGCTCACTGGAACATTCAACAGTTTAGAAATATGTCTGTAATCATAAGAGACATTTTTATTTTTGTTACGTGACAAAGAGTATTTTTAGGTCATTCTTTTGTGATGCTTTGGTCACGAGAAACCATTTCATAGGCCTTCAGTTTGAACTAAACTAACTGATAATGGTTTGCAGTTAAACGGGGCCGATGGCACTGAACTCTTTCATCTACCAAAATATGGCAAGGCAAGGCAAGTTTATTTGTATAGCACATTTTCGTGTACAAGACAATTCAAAGTGCTTTACATAGCGAAAAAGATCAGAAAATGAAACAATAAAATCAGCTTTACATTTAAAATAAATAAAATTAAAATAATAATAATAATAGTAATAATATACTCAGTTGCTATATGCACAGTTAAATAAGGCTGTTTTCAGCCTGGATTTAAACAACGGCAGAGTTGAAACCTGTCTCACCTCTTCAGGAAGACTGTTCCAGATTTTAGGAGCATAAAACTGAAATGAAGCCTCCGCTTGTTTGGTCCTGACTCTGGGCATCATCAGGAGGCCACTACCTGAGGTTCTCAGAGTCCTGGCTGGTTCTTATGGCTCTAACATGTCAGATATGTACTTTGAGGCTAAACCATGAAGAGATTTGTACACAAGCAAGGCTGTTTTAAAGTCTATTCTTCGAGTGACAGGAAGCCAGTGCAAAGACTTGAGCACTGGACTAATGTGGTCATATTTCCTGGTTTTGGTCAGAACTCGAGCAGCAGCATTCTGGATGTTCTGAAGCTGTGTTAAGGCCCGTTTAGAAAGCCCAGTGAGCAGGCCGTTACAGTAGTCTAACCTGCTAGAGATAAAAGCATGGATAAGTCAGTCATTTTTCTTCTCCTTCTCTCCCTGTTTGCACCTTTCATCTGTATTAAATGTTACCTAATTTATAAATGTATTTATTTTATTTCTGTTGTACTGAATTTCTGATTAAAAAAAAATAAAAATTTTTGATTAGTCTTCAATAATGTGTTGACTTGTGCTTATATTTTTGCAGGGACAATATGAAGGCCCAGAGGAACTTGTTGAGAAGATGAAATCATTATCGACTACCCAAGAGAGTTTTTCAGCAACTGATCAGGGTGTGTAACGTTGGAGGTTTACTTTTTATGCTGTTCGCTGAAAGATTGATCAGGTTTTTGTATTTAATCGGTAAATGTTTTTGTTTAGATGGCCCTGCCCCTTTGAGTTCACACAGAGGTTTATCGATGCCAGTTGAAGCCAGCATCGAGGACTTGCGTAAAATTAATGACCAACCGTCTGATAATTCCGTTGAGACCGATGCAAAAGTATTGAGCACCTCAACGCCCGAGCTAGAGGAGAAACTGCATCGGGAGTTAAACTACCACAAGCATGGCAGCTATGCTTGCAATAACCAACCCGAATCTGCCCAAGACTTTAATAAGATTCCTTCAAATCCTATCATTCAAAACCCTTTCAGTTATTCCGATAATCCCCTGAGACATCCAGCTCAAGAAAATTCATCTGTCCATTCTTGGACAAAACCAGAACCAGTACAGCCCTCCAGCCAGATGGAGGCCTGTTGTAAACCCACATCGGGGATCTATGAGTCCATGAACTCCTGCTCGTCTAATCCACAACATTTGCACACATCTCTCAGCACGCCTTCTCTGCAGGACTATAACCAGCAGCATCCACATTCCCACCTGGACCGCCAGCAGTCCTGGCCAACTTGCCCAGTGTCCGACACCTTTGGCCCCAACTTAGGGCATGTTTTGAGCACCTCAAAGAGTGGAACACTGCAGGAACCAGGTACGTATAACTCCGAGGCTCCTATTGGACGATTTTTCATTGACATCTCACCTATGCCATGCGTTTATCTCATGTGTTCCAGGGTCTCTATACATCCAGAATGCCAGTGGGATCCAGATTGGAAACAACAACAAACTGAGCATCGTAGGTAGTGCTGAGCCAGCTTCTGGCTCAGTATCTCAGCCGTTTGACGGTAACGCTACCTGTTCAATTCAAGAAGCCATCCTTATCTACGGTAAATTACCACATCTATTACATAGAACATAGTTAGTAGGTTTTGTTTGTGAAAAGATGATAAGAAACACAAAGTTTAGGTTGAGGCCTATTATTTCTGCTCAAAACAAGTATTGAATGATTTGTTTTTCTATGTGCACAGACTTTTTTATTTTTCCCTTCTTTGTTGTTTTTTTTGCCTGGACACATTACATTTTATATCAAAAACAAAACATTAATTGCACAAGTTCCCAACTTGTTTCAGTTTTTAATCTTAAATCATTTGTTACGTTTTTTATATTCTTTTACCTGTATAATATAGTCTGTTGAAATTTTCTCTACGTAAAACCTTGTAATTCAACTAATTTTCATAAACTCAGCCAACAGATCCAAAAAATGATCCACCAATATGTTGAAAGTGGAGTAGAAAAATACAATTTTAGAGATCATAAAAGCTTTTTGAAGAAATTTGAAACTATCTGCGCTGTTGTTTTTAGAGCAAAGATGGTGGGTCAAGTGAACAATTCGGTGACCAATTACATGGGCTATTAAAGTTCTCAAAGCCCAAAGTGATTTAAAACACCAGCTTTTAGTTTTGCAACAAATAAATCAACAGAGAACACTTGACTATAAATGGCTGTGCTTGGTTTGACCCTCAATCTTGGCACATGTAAAATATATATAAAGAAACAGGTTTTAAAAGGTTTAATAAGAACAAATTGTTTATCTTTAAAAAATGCACTAAAGGCTGAATTTAGTTAATTTTTTTAATCTAAATTTCATGTTTGACATTTTGAATAATCTGGCATTTCTATTTGCATGTGGAAGACTGTAGAGCTTAATTTTATAGATTTTGTTATTCTAGACTTGGGACTTTAATTACATATTAGATAGAACTTTAAGGTTTAAATCTTTTTTGCAATTAATTTCATGGAATGTAATAAATATATACATTTATTCGCAAAAGGAAGCTTTTTTTATAAGAGAATAAATCTTAAAAACCAGCCATAGACCCATACCATTAGTTTACAGAAGAGGATTTCTAACATTTCTCTTTGTTTGAGAACTTATAAATGACTCAGTCCTGCCTTCTGTTTGTATTCAGAGGGCCATCCAGTGAAAGAGACACAATTGGATGTGCTAAGGGAGAACATCGGGGTGAAATGGAAGCGCTGTGCGCGAGGCCTTGGTCTGACAGAGGTTGAGATAGAAACCATAGAACACGACAACTTCCGCGACGGCTTGCCAGAGATGGTGCACCAGATGCTGGAGCACTGGAAAAACAAGCAGGGATCCATGAAATGTACCATCGGGAGGCTTTGTCGAGCTGTTCAACAACACATGAATGTAGACGTCATCCAAAAAATATTGAACTTGTGTGATTCTCAGTAGTTTTCCTTTTTTGCAAAAGGCAGCGGTCCTATTTCCTGAACTTTTTTTAAGGCACTGAGCCTAGCTGACTTCTGGTTTAGTGGGATTGTACCGGTAAGTATATCACTGAGGTTTGAAAGAAAATAAAGTTCTAATATAAAGGTATGCATTATAGTATGCACATCTTTAGGCTGTCACTTTAAAACAATTACATTGACTGCAGCCATTTTTAAATTTCTGCTAGACATGTTTTGAAAAAAAAAAGAAGACAATTTCTAAACTAAAAAAAAAAAAAATGTGTCGGTTATCAAAGTTAATCGGAATTTTTAATACGAAAGTTGTAATGTGGAAAACAAAAAAGAGTGTGTGTATATATACACACACATGTATGTCATTGCAATTTTACTTTATTAATGTCAAGCCACAAAAAAGCCAAGACTTTCCTCTTAGCCACATTTTTGCTGCATTAACGTAACTTTATGTTAATGACCATGAAACACGAAAATAAGCATGATCAACTTTTATTTTGATGGTTGATGCAAGATTTACTGTAATAATGTGTCATTGTTTTCATGTTTTAGGAACTGTTTTTAGCAGTGATTCTACATTATGTTCTATTTTGACTTTTTAGACTTGAACTGAAATCAAGATTGTTCTATAATATTTACGTAATCAGTTCAAAGCCATTATCACTAGTTTTCTGCTGAGTAATTTCACAATAAATATTGTCCTGTTTTTTTTTCTCCAAATATTGTTTCTAGTTTACTGGGTTATTTTTTAACACTCTCTTCCAAAGGCTTTAACACTCAACAAACTACAGTGAGATGAAGCGAGGAATAGTGTAGAACCTTCTCAGGAGTGACCATTCTACTAAAATTACTCCAACATCTGGGGTTAAAGTTCTGTGTTAGATTTCAATAAACATATTTATACACAAGACCTTTTGAAAAAAAACAAAAAACTTTTAAGACTACAATAAGAAGGTTGGTAGATTTTAAAGTTTCAAATATTTTCAAATCAGAAAAAAAGGAGGAATAATAGAAATAAAAACCTGCACTAATCATGTAGCTCTGCCCTGTTTCGGTTTTTCTCCTTCAAATGCATATGTAATGAAAATTACACACTGGACAGTTTACGTAGCAATTTTGAACTTTTATTAAGTCACATTCTTTTACAAACAAAAAACTCCAGAACTGATTAGGTACCAGCTCTGAAAAGCACAAGGATATAGTGACCTAAAGAAATTAGTTAGTCCAAGTATATGCTATTTTTAACCACGTCATCACCGTTACTGAACAGCATACTTTCGTCTGAACTAGCAAGCAAACATGTTTTAACACAACTACAATTTTCAAATTGAAAACAAGTCATCTTCTTTAATATCAGAATTGAAAACACAATTTGAGATTGTATTTTTATGGAACTGAAGTTACACTGCCGGACCAAAATAAATTTGGCACTTGGTTTTATAGAAGAAAATACACATGAGCCTCCTATTGCTTAAATAGTGCATTAGCAAGTATCTTTCGTCTTACATCAAGTTATTTAATCCTAATCCTTTTTTTTAAGGTACAAAAATTATTTCAATTTCCGATTGAGTATGTTCAATAATAACTTAAATATTTGGTGAAATCAACCAAAGAAATGTTTAACAGTGCCTATATTTAATTAAGAACAAGTAAACACATTTCCACATGTAAAATGCAATAGCAACTGCTTGCTTTGAGGAAACCAGTAATCACGCTAAACAGAAAACAAAGCTTCAGTTGCATCGAAGCATAACTGTGGCCTGATAAATTGGGATTTTCCCTTTTCACAAGGAGCCAGCACATCAGGGTAAGAAGAGAGGCATATCGAGTTATGCATCCATCATGTGTAGTGCCTCTATCCAAGTTTAAGGGAGCAGTGCTGGGATTTGGGGCTGCTGCGTTTGGTCAGGTCTAGGTTCAGCAACATGTGCTCAAATAATGAGGTCAGCTGAGTGCATGAATACAATAAATTACTCTTATTCCTTGAGTAGATCTTCCTTCCTTGAAAACATGGATGAAAATGATAAGATTCATCAAATTGCAAAAGAGTGATTCAAGGAGTCCAGAACTTCAATTCATTATAAATCTTTACAATGTGATAGAAAAGTCTTAATGCATCATCAATACGAAGCTAAAGGAGATCCAAACTGATAATATTGTGTGTAACCTCTTTTTTTGGTGATGATTTGTTATTCCCAGGTGTTGAAATAATTCATTGTAATGGGACATTGTGGGAGAGTTATTTACAAAGTGAACAACTTACTCTAAAAAAAACAACAAAAAAAGATCTGACCTGAGAAAAATTACACTACACATAAACTATCCAAGCAGAGTAGTTTGTTTTGTTATTTGCTGTTAAGTAAGAATTTTATTTTGATTGACATGATAATCAACATTGCTGTTCAAAGTTAAAACAAGCTTTTGGTGTTGTGAATAATGTTATTTTGGTCTAGTATCTTAAACAACACTGTTTAATTGGAAAAACATCCACAATAAAGATATTTTTTTAATGTAAGACCAAATGTTTGTACCTTCAAACCATGTTTATAGTTTGTTATGAGACCCAATCTTCCTTTTCGATAGGCATTTAATTTAGGTGGTGAAAGACTTATGCAAACATATCAACCTAACTGAGTTTGCCCTAAAACAATATTGATTCTAACCTTAATCTTAAGTAACAAGTCTCAAAGCACATTCTAAAAATTGTTTTAGAAATGAATTAAGTGATTTAAAAAAACTGTGGCAAACTTTGGCAAAACTTGTTTTCTTTTACCAGTTTCTTTCCATATCAAAAAGAAAAAAAAGTGATGAAAAATATTAGCTAAACAAATGTACAGAATTTTCTAAAAAATAATTGCAGGCTGCATGTAAGGGCAGTCATTAGCACTTTTGCAGGATGATCCCAGGTTCAAACTGCATACAGGCCTTGCCCCATACTCCAATTTGGGTATTTCAGCTGCTTTCCACAGTCCAAAAACAAGCATGTCAGGTTAAGTTTGGAATCTCAATTGCCCTTTAATTGTCTGTTTATTCCTAAACATGCAAGCTTGTAAAAGGTAAAACGTGTGCCGTCTTACCTTGACTAGTTGATGAATGGATAGATGGATGACTATTTCCAGATCTTTTATCCATCCATCCATCTCTTTTCTGTAAGCACTCAACCTTTTCTTTGAAACCACATCCTTATCACTAACATTTCACATATTATATGTTATTAGGGCCAGGCCTCCTTCGTGAACCTTGGCACCATCTCCAAACTAATATCGAAACAGCTTGTATCTGAAGTTCTTATGGTGGCCATCAGGGGCCTGTTTGGATGGTTACACTCACACATCTGGTTTAAAGTCCGCAAAACTGGAGTTTCTTGATCTTTCGATGAGTCTGTGATGGTTGGATTAGTGATCCCACACATTTGGGGGTCGTGTCTGAAGCATTCAAAACTCTCCATGCATTTCTGGCATTTGAGATCCTTTAGAGTTACTATAGGTGGTTGAGTAGTAGAGATTGATAAGGGAAGTTGCGTTGTCAGTCTGTTGGCTTTGCGACGTCTGATCATGAGTTTCGAGCAGCACTTGAGTCGGCCCTTAAAAACTAGGCATCCATTCAGACATGTTTGGAAAAATTTTCCCAGGTCCCTGCAGACAATCCTGCGGAAATGTGGCCTCAGCGTTAGGTAGATTATCGGGTTGTAGATAGTTGATGATTTGGCAAACACAGCAGGCATTGCAAATGCAAGCGGAGAAATGTTTTCAATTTCACCAAAGGCGGCCCACATGGAAACTACGGCATACGGACTCCATGCCGCAAAGAAACCAATGCAGACGGCAACACTTAGCTTATAGAAAGAAAAAAAAGGAAAGTGAATACATAACTACAACTTTATGAAACAGTAATTCTATATGACTATGCAGGAAGTAGGTTTACTTTGAAATATTGAAATATTAAAAGACGGCAATATAGGGCGATGAGGGCCATTAATTAACAGCACAGCTAGATAAAATCAACTTTTACTGCAATACCACAATCTCAAACTGAAAACCATTAAAAAATACAAATGAAAACGTTTAAAAATTGATTTAGAGGAGAGGAAATACATGTTAATAACTACACAGAAGTTAAAACTCATATGAAATAAATGCAATTTAAATTGTCTGTTCAATCACTGGCTTTATTTTTTTTTAGGTTGATCAGAATATCACACTGTGAGAAGGACTGTACGGAAGACAAGACATCTTGAAAGCTAATGTATGCAGCATGAAGTCAATAAAAAGTATTAGACCAGTCTCAATATCAACCAAGATTTCCTTCGTTAATCATTTCTTAGCCTCTCACCTTACCTTGATAATAATTGTTTGGATGTTGCTCATGTTCCTCTGCCTCGATGCATGCTGCTCCATGGTCTTCCTGGATGCTTGCACAGTGACCAGGATGCCCGTATAGGAAGCAATAATTACACAGCACGGCAGGATGTAGCAGAAGACAAAGAGCGCCGTGGTGTAAGAGCGAGCCGTGACTAGCTCATTGGACAAGCGCCAGTCAATGCAGCAGGCGGTGCCATAAGGCTCTGGTCCGTATTCTCCCCAGTGGGCCAGCGGGGAGCATGCAAATAGCAATGCATAAACCCAAGCACAGGCTATGAGAAGCTGGCTCTGACGAGGCTTGAACCGGTTTCCTGTCGAAACAGACAATGATTCTAATTTATTATTTATGATAAGTTATTATAAGACATGTATATGATGAGCTCTCCGCCACATAACTCATTAAATGATAAAAAGATTTTGCTTGTGGGACCCTAATCATTTCAGTAGGAGTGGAAAATGCTTCTCAGTGTTTTGGGAGGTTCTAACAGCACAATCTTCTTGTCTTTATAGAATTATTAAGTGAAAAGTGATGAGGGGATAGCAAACAACAATGATGAGTTGACTACCTTCAATAAAGTTCATTTATTAATATTCAAACTGTCCAATCAGACTTCTGGAAAGTTTTAACAGAAGAAAATAAAGTTTTTAGTCCTTTCTACCTAATCAATAATCAGAAATGATCTTGTACCTCCCATGTGTTTTGTTCTGTTTAACATTATTTTTTTAAGTAAAAACTAGGACTCGGACTTGAGTCAAATTGTGTAATGTGTAAAAAAAACTAACAAAAAAAACGTGTGGAATCAGAATAGTCAATGAAATTGAAAGAAATATGTGACTCACAATCCATAAATTGTTCATATATACTGTATGCTCACACTTGTTGAATTGTACATATTTATATATTTTTTTATTTTATTTGAAAAGCTTTGTACATGGCTTTCTTACCCAGAACTCAAGCAATATTACATTATGTAAATGGCCCTCATTTTTACTCCCACTCGTTACTATTAGTAGCCATTCTTACATGGGGATGTTTTCTTTAAAAACAGCTGACATGTTTTAGCAATGTCTGAACTATTAATGGATGTCAAAAAAGGAAAAACAAAAGGAATCTGCAAGGGTTAAAGTGAATTTGCAAATCTGCAGGTATATAAAGTAAAGACCTTATTAAAATGTTAAATGGCGGACACTTTCTTCATGCCTGATTAAAGAACCCCCCACACAGCATCAACCAACATCACAAGTAGGTTATATTGACTTCACTCCCTTGACTTGAAAGTGACAAAGAAGGGCTGATGTGTTCTCCACTGAAGGATTATTCATTTATTTCCATCGATAAATGAGCTACTGGCTACCTTTCTTAAAAAGACGTGTTGCCGTTTGATCGTCTCAGGCTACAAACAAAGATTCCTTGAAAGACTCACCATAGAGAGGATAGCATACTTTCACAAAGCACACCATGCTTAGCAGGGTTAGAGTGGTCAGACTGCAGAGGCCAAACAGTATGCCACAGAATGCGTATAAGGAGCACAATGTTTTCCCATAGAGCCACCTGCATAGGAGGGCAAGTGGGTGTGACAAAAGGACAGTGCAAAGCAGACACCACAGAAAAGATTAATGAGGCAGAGGGTGAGGAAAAACAACAGAAAGAGTAGCTTGAACAGGATGCTCTATGTCTGTAAAGACACTGTCAATATTAGGGTTCATCAGTCATGGATACATCAAACATAAATGTTAAAGATAAGCTCTTAAAAAAGTTGAGAGTATTCTGCAGTTATGGATAAATAAAACATGTTGTCTTTGTCATTAATTGTAATGCTACGGGATATGCTAAGTTGATTACCTGTGATAAAAACTTGAGGTTATGGCCATGGGGTAAAGGGACAAAGTGAGACCGAGGTCACTAACAGCCAGATTAACGATGAAATATTCTGGAGCCTTCAGGAGGTGCTTTTGCTTGTAGGAGATATATAGCAGTGTGCTGTTTCCAAACAGCGAACAAACTCCTGCAAAACCACAAAACAACAATTTGAAGTTAGTTTTTTTTATTTGATTATTATTATTTCTCTCTGAAAAAACAGCTAGAATCCCTGAATCTAAGAAAAACTGAAGTTGATTCTTAGTAAGTTTTAGGTTTTAAAAACATCTTAGGATTTGATTAATGTCATACATCTGAAAGTCCAAAATCAAAAAGCCACATGCACAAAATTGTCCAAACTAGGACAATTTTCTCAGGTACCAGCGACATTACACTGGATATTTTTAAAGATATATTAAAAACAATCTTAATCTACCATATATTTGGGATTCCAATCATAAGTATAACACACACAACTGTAAACTTGCCAACAGTTACATAGCAAATGAAGACCATGAGCAAAGTAACACTAGGCTAAATGTTCTACAGTAATCCTGGAGATTTCATGCCTTTTCCTCTCAGAGTTTGGGCCGAGTCTTATTTGAAGTTTGCAATCTAAGTAGAAATCATGGGTGATTGCATTCATATTCAATTGTTTTAAAATCTAGCTACTTCCAATTGTGGTGGTCAGTTAAAAACAAAAACAACAACAAAATCAGTTCCCATATTAAATCATGACACTCACTATTCCCACAGAAGACATTTAAGAACCTTCCTTTGCAAGAATGTGTGTGGTGCAAAGCTGAAAATCAGCCTCGGTACTTCTTTTTTTAGTAAGTGTGAAGCAAAAAATGGTTTATCAGATGCCTTTCATGGTATAGGATCAGAAAATATCACCTGAATGCTTTCCTTATTAATCTGTGGTGGTTTTATTAACTGGGGCAATAATTGAATAAAAAGAAAATAAGTGCATGGTATCTAGTGCTGTATATTTTTTTCTTGCTGTGATTCATTCACGCCTGATCAGATCTCACAGAAATCTAATTTACAACATTATTAACGCAGCTGTTGGTCTGTTCCAAGAAAATGTATGGACAGACAAAAAAATAATTTACTTTGAAATCCTTGCAGACCTAACTCACCAAACAAAGAGTAGACCACAGCCACAGTTATATCCAGGGGGAAAGGTATGCTGGAGTGAAACGCCATGTCTTCAGCCAACAGCCCCATCTGAAAATAAATTGTTTCATTTATTAAAGACAGATATTACAGCTTTTGTCTAAGTTATACCTTTTTTTTTTACTCCGGTAAAACATAACTTATTTCAGACTGGTAAAGATTAAGTATTGGCTATGGGCAGGCAGGATCTCATGCACCTGTCTGCATGCAGCAGCCTCTGACTGAAAACTCTTTGCTTAATGAAGAGGACGCTCAGGGTGGGTTGTAATTTTCTTGATTTATAAAGAATGTTTTTTTGCACAACAATCTCCAGATACACCCTGTACTCCCTGGGTTTTTTAGCCTTCTTTATGTCTGACTTTGAAACAGAAAGCTTTTTGGGTATGGCTGGCTGCGTTTCAGTAGCCCTACTTGTCCTTTAAGAACTGATGGATGTTCAGGCAATTAGCTACTGCAACTGGCAGCCTCCAGTAGACCAGGCTGCTGATAAGAACCCACCTTTTGTTTTTCTTGTGTATTTGGTTAGTTGGCATTTTAATGGACATCCTGTTTTTCCAATTTTTGGTTTTTAGTATGTGGTTAGGCGTGGAGCGGCCATAGAGGGGAGCGTGGGTGGGATGCTTTGCTCCCTGACTGGTTTAAGGCTTCATTTTGGAAATGGCTTGTTGTTTTAATACTGTGTATTTTGGTTTGTTTCTAAATTAAATACCTTATTAAACCAAAGGGTGCCATTTTCTCTGGTTCTTCAAGATGCCCCTGTTTTGATGTGGGTGTTTCAGCAACTTGATTGCAGTTTTAGATCCTCCAGAGTGACATCAATGCCATTGAATTTAATATTTGTATAATGACAAAAGGATCCATGCATGCAATAATTACAAGCACAGTATGGTTTTGCTAAATAAAACAGTCAATTAAACCAATCTTATCCAACACAAGCAGGTTAATATTTGACTAAATTAATTAGGCTGATATTGCATTATGGGTAGCATTACATTTCAGATTTCTCAAAGAACTGATTTACATTATTGATATAAAACGCCTATTTCATGTAATACATAATAAAAAAAATAATTCAAAGAAGATTTGCTACAATAAATTAACCAGTTATATTATTTTACAGAATGGGATGCGATTTAACTAATCAATTAATTACAATGCAAAGAAAACTGTAATTACACAGAATAGCTTGCAGGCATCAATCAACTGGTGCACAGTTTGAGGATAGGATCCCCAGATGTGTGCGTGACTAAAACAAACATGTGTCTATTGGAGTTGCACGTCTTAGCATTTGTTGGAGCTTAAACATTTAATCTTCACATATTCTGCAGCAAAGTTAAAATTATCGATTCATCCCACATTGCCCACAATGAAAACATTCAACATGTTTATTTAACTGTTGATCATGCAGCTACACATAACACTTATATGTAAGCTTAACTGATCAGAGATGTGCACAGACGCAGACCTTGATACCCTCAACCCTGATAGGACAAATATTCAAATTAAATCCCTACTCAGGTGTGCTTACAGTTTGAAGCAGGCATGCTTTTTTAGCTTTCCGAGAGAAAAAAAACAGCCCATTTGAAACATTTTCCCCCACGTGCTCTCCCTTAGAGATAGGGTGAGAAGCTGGGTTGGATGGATGGATCGGTGCTGTTTTATTTAACAAGTAAAACTCACCTCAAACAATGACTTTCCAACAGTCCACAGAGGCTTTAATCAACCACTTAAAAACATGTACTTGTCCAACCATCCAACAGTGCAATAAGGTCAGATAGAGTGTATCTGCCCACTTCACTCCACGCAGCATCAGCAGCAGCAGCAGCACAGCAAACGGGTCTGGATGAGTTAGTGCATCCTGCGTTCGTCCGCGCCTCACCAGAGAGCTGAGGATCCAGACACCCCCCAAAACAGCGATCTGCTCTTAGCGATTAGTGACGTCAGTAAATTCTTGAAGTGCACGTGGTGAGGTGCGCGTCCGCGGGGGGTCCTGAAGATGCTCAATTAAGCATCACATCATCTACGATGAAATGAATCTGGATGAAAAAGTGACATGTAAACAGCCTGTGTATCCCTGTCATGGTGACTTAGGCAGGTGATGATTACTGCAGCTTTTTATTTATTTATTTTTATCTAGTGAACAATGTTTAAATGAACAGTTATTTTGTGTTGTTTTGTTTTTAAACAGTATTTTATACATAATTATGAATTTTCAGCCCAAATTTCTTGTCAAACAAACTGCTGCAGAGGGGAAATTAATTGCCATAAACCATGCATGAAACATTTTGAATTTGATGCAATTTAGAAACATATAGGCAACATTTTAATCCTTGCTGTGTGTAACAGTTTTACAGAAAGAAAGAAACAAAAAAATCTTTAGAAATCATTTTTTTATATTTATGATGGATTTTGTGATAATGCAAAGTTTTTGACATGTATATAAACTTTGGATGAGATTTGTTTTTTTTATGACAGATATACAATTAACACCATGTAAGCCATTGTATTTGCTTGAAAAGAAAACAACATGATCACTATTACATTGAATTTTTTAGAGCATTACCAATTATAATACCTTACATTTAAATGATGCATATTATTTTGCAAATTAAATTCTCATCAATGTTTGATAATGACTTAAGTGTTTGACATTTACTGGTACATTTTGGTAACACGTTTTGTTTTGGCTGGTCTGAGCAAAACAAGGAATTTGTCTCTGGATTAGGAAATTAAAGGAAATGCAGAATTATGCTCTTGTGTATGGCCTTTTGATTGATCATGCAGTACGTTCTTTTACTTGGAAAACATCCCAGATGAACTTATTCATTTTGTGCCCAAACTTATTCTAAACAGTGGCTAAAATGTAATAAGTTAATTTCAAAATTATTCTACTTTATTTAGTTATGTAGTTATTTACCAACACAATACAATTATCTGCTAAGAGTTAAGTATTTTATTTGCCAAACGTACAATTCTAAGGAAATTGTTAGTTTTAAAACTTTAAAAACTGAGATGAAAGCACTATTTCAGCCGTAATGGTTTTGTCAACGAATTAATTGTCATGTCCGCAGAAGGAAGTGAGAAATGAACGCACACGATAAGATAAAACCAAGCGTGTACATCAAAGTGGTGTGGTGGGATTACAGGATGAGCGTGTTTTGGAGGATTTCACTTGGTGGGAGAAAAGCCACAGGTTTCATTGTAGTTATGACTAAAAATAAGTGGACTTTTAAGTCTTCTTGTTGTGCTATAGTTTTCATTTTAAAGAGAATTTATAGTTCAATGCAGCCCCAGAAGAAAGGGATACAAGTTTTTAATCTAAAAAACAAATACTGCTTTAAAAAAAATAATAATATATGCAATAACATATGGCTTGATAGTTTATTGTATATTACGAGGGTTTTAAATCATTTCACTTTGTTTTCAATCATTAATATGTAATTTTGAAATTAATTACAATTTTTAAACTGGTCTTGGATCATATGTGTAGCAGTCATATATATATATATATATATATATATATATATATATATATATATATATATATATATATATATATATATATATATATATATATATATATGACTGAATATATAAAATTGGCCGATGTACTCTGGTTCATTACAGTGCATTGTCCATTTTAAATAAATCAGAACATACCAGGAGCTGAAGATATATTCTTTATTGGTGCCAGTTTCTACTAATGTGTTGAACGACAGGTTAGGAAAATGTCAGTCTAATAGTTGGTTGTAAACCAATCTGCGAATCCTCAGCAGCAGAAGGATATGTCAGTGTAAAGAGGGATACCTAAAAAAACAGTCCTGTAAAATCTTTACCACAAAATGTGCTAATGTAAAGCTTTTATACTCTAACTCTCCAATTACTGTGGTAATTATATTTGGCTTTAATGTGACAATGACTTAGTGTGAAAGAGTGCACTTATAACCAAGAGTGCACTTAAAAAGAGTGCACTTAAAACCATTCAAAAATTGTGTTGGTTTCTCAAACACTGCGCAGGTCTCACTTTAATCTGTCAGTGTCATCCCCAAAACCAAGACTTGTTAAAGTGCTTTATTGAAGTAATTCTGAACACTTTTGAAAGGCTTAAAGAGAAACTCAAAAAGGCAGATGAATTAAAATGCTCTCTTCCTCTCCCTTTCTTAGAAAGACAGTTTCCTTAGACGCTTGACAATAAGAGCCACCACTATAATAATAATAAGAAGAAGAATCATCATCCTCATCATCATAATCATGATAAACGTTTTGGATATGCACAACTATTCTTTTACAATTCTGTAATAGTGTAATAATTGTGATATAACTCTGTTTATATTTTGCATTACGGTCAATTTGCACAAAATATGCAAAACATTAACTCTTAAAAAGATGAAGTATAACTGTAATAAAGAAATTGTAAAGTTTTGATGCTTTAAAATATTTGGTAAGTAGAAGTATGTGAGGCGCTCTCGGTTTAATTCCACCTTGGGTCTTTCTGCATGGAGTTTGCATGTTCTCAGTGTGCATGCGTGGGTTCTCTCCGGGACCTCCGGCGTCCTCCTACAGTCTTTGTGTTGCCCTGTGATTGACTGGCGACCAGTCCAGGGTGGACCTCTACCTTTCACCCATTGTAAGCTGGAGATAGGCAGCAGCAGACCTCTGCGACCCCAAAAGGATAAGCAGATTAGATAATGGATGGATGGATGTCTGGCATTGATTAAGAGCATGAAAACGATACCACCTTTTACCATCCTAGTTATTAGTTTAGGTTTGTACAGGTATTAGACCTCAGAATGTACATTTTTGAGAGAATCATTGCAGCCATGGTTTAATTTAATCAAATAAATTGTATACTTGGTTGATCACATTTTAACCCACATCAAAAAGATAATTTATATCTGCACTTTGTGTAGAGATTTATTTTCTTTCTCTGTAGTTGTTTTCCTTATTTCACCGTTTACTTAATCCAAGTTTTGAACACTATAATTTAATGTTTGTTGATGTTTCCGGTCTGTTTGTATTGAATCTAAGTTCTGTTTGTTTTGTATTTTTTTCACCCTCCTGCTGATCGTTATTTCGTTAATGCTGTTTTCTGTTGGCTCATTTGTTTGTTTGTTTGTTTGTTTATCTGTAATGACGTGGAGTCAATTTTAAAATAAGAGATAAGAAATGTGTTAAATTTGAAAAACTTTTTGACTGAAGTAACTTCAATTTGAACTTTTAAATTGATTTAAGTAGATTTGATTGTTCTCCTCAAGGCTGAACAGTTACGGTGCCTCATCATTAATTAGCAAATACTGTCGGGAAAAAATATCCATCTTGGGAATTTACAGGACGTTAAGAATCTACTACACTCAATGAGGCATAGAAAGGAAGTTTTATCTGTTGCATTTCCGACTAAGCACACCTGCTGGTGGGGCGGCTTTAACAGACTGGATCACTGGACAGTGGTAATGAGGAGTGAAAGAGGCAGACGCACTTTGAAAAATGACAGCACTGTCTTGCTGCAGGTTTACTTACAAATGTATTTTCTCAAAACAGTTAAATATAACAATAATATAATATAATAGTGATACCTTATGTAGCTTTCAGCATCTGACTAAAATGTTTCAAGAGACATAAAGTACTGTGAAATGTTCTTGTCTTACTTTTATTGTCACCGTAACAGTTTACAACAGAAACATATATAAACTTTGGAGCAAAAAAAAAAAAAAAGTTGTTTATAGATTATGATTAAAAAAAATGTAAAAATTAAAACTTAACCGCCTTAGCTTTAGTTTCATGACCATAATAAAGGTAAAAATTTTGGGAAAAATGTGAATCACATGACATCTTGAGTAAATATAGACAAACGTCTGAAAAAAGAATCGAACATGGTGATGGTCTGGGACTGCTTTGCTGAAGTCAATTTGTGACTTTATATCCAATCACACTTGATTTATACACCAAACATCTAAACTCTACAACCACAAAATCCACTTCTAAATAGCACACAAGAAACAAAATTGTGTTCTTGGAGAAGTCTAATCAGTTTTTGGAGTCACATATGCTTGAGATATTGTGCAAAGGCCTTTATATGGCCAGAAGAGTGGAACAACTTTCTCCCGCAGTGATGGAAAATAGTAATCATTGGCAGTTGTTAATTATAATTGTCTGTTTTCAAGTGAGGGGTTTTTCACATAGGGCCACGTTTTCCCTAAAATATTAAGCATACCAGTTTAATAAATTGAAACATTTAAGGGGAAGAAAAACGCAAAAATTGAAAATCTGCAAAATGGAGGTTATTTCTTCGCTGTACAGCGTGTGCATTATTTACAGAATACTGGAAAGAGAACAAAGAACATTTTCAACACATTATACCAGCCAATACGCAGAATAAATAAAAGGATATATGCACAAATTCACATTACATAAAATCTGTTATTTATGTTAAATATAAATATAATGGACATTTCAGTTCATCCGCAGGTCAGGCAGTCAGAAATGGCATGATAACGCAATTTGTCGTTAAATACTTTGAATACATTCTTGTTTATTTATTGAGTTGTAAAACGTAGACTGAAACTTGTTAAAACTCACATTTTTATGTTTTCCATTTCCATCAATAAGATGAAAGGAAAAGGCAAATACTAACTACCAGTATTTCTACACAGCAGGTGCTGCTCCTGATAGTGCTGTACAGACATGAATCTACTCACTTATCATGATCTTGTACCTAATGAGGTATTTTGTTTCCTGGATAAAATGAAAAGCTTAAATGATTACTGTCATAATGTAACACCTTTAATTTAACCACTGCATTTCAAGTTAAGGTGAGTCATGTAATTTAGGAAGTAAAATTACAGCTGATGATGAGGATAATTTAAACTGTATTTTATGGAGTTTTATTCAACAGTGGCTCCCATCTCATCTCTTGATGTTTATTACTCCTTCAAAAAGATGTTCTGGTGGCCTTCTCTCACAAATTAAAGCACTGACGTTATTCAGTATGAAGGGTATTGTGATTCTTTGGACTCAATTAAGCACTATGCAAGTACAGACCGTTACCCATGATGGATTTTACTAAATGCCAGGAATGTTCAGTGCCTCGGAGATTTATTTTTTAAATCCATCTCCTGACTCGTACATTAAACACCATTCAAAAACATTCGCTGTAATTTGTGTGGAGTGTTCTCTTGGATCCATGAATACTAATGAACAATCGAACAGACCATTTGGACGCAAATGTGTTCTTGCTAGAAACATTTTAAATTAATATTTTAAATATTTATATATTTTTTTGGTTGATTTATCACATTGATTTATAAAAAAAAATAAAAACAGTGAAAACAGAGTTAGTACTTTTAAAGGCTTGGTAATTTGATGTCAAATGTCCAATTTATTCATATGGCACATTTTAAATGAACAAAGATAAGGTTTAAAGCCAGTTTGGTAGATTTTACTAGAAGATGTAGTCTAAAAACCGCATGGCGTAGCAGTGACACTACGTTTTTGTGGGAAACAGTTTTTGCTTAAAGTTACCAAAATATTTTGCAATCTATAGCAACAGTAAAATGAGCAAAAAATAACATAAGAGATAATATTAAAAAAATCCTGTATCTTTAAGAATGTCCAAAAAAATAAATAATTTGCAGTGACCTAGATGCATCAGTTCCGCCCCACTGGCTTCATCTATCATATAAACCCACTTTTTTTAAAGAATATAAAGCAGGGGTGAGAAAATATCAATAGGTAATCACTTAAACCAAACTGTACAAAGTATGCTTTGTGGCATAGTTGTGTCCCTTTTAGTCGCCCTATTTTCACCATAATCTCAAACACAGTGGGAGGATCTTTACAGAAAGAAGCCACTAGCATACTCAGCGTACAATGAGTCTTAAATACGTGTTGTTCTTTTTTAAGTATTAGTTTTATTCTAAATAAATGTATGAGTCAGATACATATCAGCATTAAAAGTTTTAGCTCAGATAATTTAGAACTTTTTATGAAAGAGATACAATATAAAACTCAGAATGGCTTGAAAGTATGACCCTGAACCATATTGGGTTAGAGAAACAGATATGGGTGCTGGGAAGGTTATAAGTCTTCTCAGAAAATTAAATCAGAGTATCAAAGAAGTTTATTTGTGTAGAGCAGTGCTAACATTTACTAAGAGATGGCTGAACCGACTTTAAACTTCATGTAACGTGGACTTCTCCCAAACCTCTGATTAAGGCTTTGCTTTATAACATTCTGAGGATTCCAATTGTTCAGGTCCAACTTCTTCAGTCACACTTTTTTCTTCCACTCAGTTTCCCCAAAAAGTATGCATGGATTAAGTACTTTCTGAACGGTCAGCTTCTTTTGCAAGGAGCTTTTGCTCCTTAGCTGCTTAGTATAGAGTGTCTATGCTTACAATTGACCATTCAGTGTTCTATCGAATTATTTCGTAGGCCATAAAAGGATTGTATTTTTTTTTTAACGTATTTTACATAATAATTCAGCTTTCATAATGACTGAAATAATCTTTATTTATTTATGATGTGGAAATAATGTCTATACTTGCATGCAAACCATTAAAGATTTTGCCTAATGGCACATTCAGAAAGTCAATATCAGAGTAAAAAATTAAGCAAATCGCAGGTTGTTTGTATGTAATTGTGCATACAGGACTGAAAAAAAAAATAAGTTCAGCCTAATATTGGCATGTGTGTATTTTCTAGTCAAACAATGGTGTCTGTACAGACATTCCAGGGCTGCTTGGACTGCCAACAAAATATTTCTTTTAACAATCAGCTGCAGCTGGTTTGAAAGGTAAAAAGTAAGTAACCATAGTGATGAAAAAGAAACACACTGAAAAAGACGAGCGTATGGTTTAAAAAGTCAGATTCTTCTAAAAGTTTTGAGGCAAAATAAATAAATAAATAAATAAATAAATTTGTTATGTAGTGGAAAAAAAGAGAGCAAATTAATTACACTTACTATGAAAAAATATATTTTTTAAAAAGGTCTGATAACTATTTCTGTAAAAATGTTCATTATTTAAAGTTTTTTTCACACAGTCATTTAAATTTATTTAATGAATCCCGTGCTAGAGATGAAACATCACTCTAAATGTCAACAAGAAGCAGTTTTCCTGCAAGATTCATGCCACACTCACAGTGGGATTTTTCATTGTTGTCTTTGAACGTCTGGCTTTGCTGTTGCCACCCAAACTTAAGAATATATCAGGAATGCAGAGTTTGGATTTAAATAAAATAGAAAATAATTGACATTTTGTGGTACTAACATGTACTGCTGACTGTTTCTGAGGCACTTTGCCAAGGTGTAAAGATTTATTGGCATAATGGAGAGGGAAGCACAGTTGTTGTGTAACTTTACCCTTTATGGCTCTGTCAGTTATTGACTTATGAACATGGGTGATTATCATCAACATACACCTCTGCAGATTCTGCCTCCTTAACATCTCCCTGCGCATGTTGACTACCCGCTGTCTACTTCTGAACATTGAGAGCACAACATGGCAGGAAGAGAACCAATACTTGTTCTTTGCCTTCTCTGTATTACTTCCACGCTGTGTTTGGTAAGATGTTGATTTATTATTTTATACTGTGGGTTTAACAATTAAAATTTAGATTTTAAATACTTTGATACTTACACAATTTACCTTTTTTATTTGGAATCACTTAGTCGTCTACTAAGATACCGGGTAAGCACCTCTCTTAAGAAACCTGTGACCTTTTCTTAGTCCTTTCGTAATGCTCAACTTAAATATCTTCAACATATTTTTGCTATCCACAGACTTTGATGTAGACGTTGGACAGGACCTCGACATTTTTGACATCAATGAAGGTACTTAGAAAAAAACGTTTACGCTTCTTCTTTGTTTTACCCCGTTACACCTGGTTTGCACTTGGTTACCTTTTAAAATAATAACCTTGGTGCTCTTTGTCCCCACAGAGGCAGGACTGAATCTGGTAGAGGGGGACATTGTGCTTGATGAGGTACAATCAGTTGTGTTGTTTAATTTTCTTGGCAAAACCAAAACTTGTAAGGTAGAAATAATTTTAAGGACTTGCTGCTTCTTGTTGCTACAGACACAAACTCGGAACTCAATCATTGGGGATCAGTACAAGTGGCCAACCACTGTTCCCTACTACATGGAAGATGACTTGGGTAAGAAGGCTTGTTGAAAAATTGGATAACACAGCCTGAAAATAACTTAACATCCATAGATTTACTCAATATTTGCATTAAGATTTCTGAGATTTCAGCAGCCTTACGAATTTGGAATGCTTCCTTGTCTTAGTATTAATATTTTAGAAATTGATTTTACTTAAAATGTTTAAATGAGGGCCAATTGTACCTAAAACAATAGGACTACACTGACGAAATTACACAACACAATAAAATGAAGATGGTGTGTCTTTTTATTGCACAGGCTTTAGATATGATACAAATCCAAGATCACTGTCAGTTAATCAATAAACTTTATAGCTTAGCAGAGGCAAGTCATATATATTTTTTATAATTCTACACCATTACTTATGTGATTTAAAAAAAAAATTTTTTTAAGGAAACATAAATAGTCAGATACTAAAAGATCGACCTCAGTGTTGGGGATGTTTTAGGCAGCCAGTAAGCTGTTTAATTAAAACTAAAGTGTTAGGAAAACAAAATATGGTTAAGTGAAAGAATTGAAGTTTGATAAGGCCCAAAGTGCATTGTCTACAAGACTGAGTCAGAGGATTTTCAAACCTGCTGCTCCTGAGCAGTACAAGGAAAGAACAGTGCCGCCTAAAGTGTTAACAGTATGTTAACATCAAAGTGAGATCGTGGTGCCAGACACCAAAACATAACCTTCACTGATCTGGTGTGGCCAATGACAGCAACCCCTTGTAAAGGAAGACATTTTTTCTACATTACGAGTGTGACTTTACTCAAACTGACAGATCCTAAGATCCGAAATGGTTTTATAGTTAATTTTTCTGAAACCTTTGTAATAAATTGCGGTAACACATGAAAAAGTTTGTTTCTTAAATAGTTTCTGAAGAATATTCAACCCTTAAAGCACCTGATTTACATGTAACATCTTCTCTAAAGAGATCAATGCGAAAGGTGTCATTCTAAAGGCCTTTGAGCAGTATCGACTCAAGACCTGCATTGACTTCAAGCCATGGAGCGGGGAAGAAAACTACATTTCCATCTTTAAAGGAAATGGGTAAGTAAAAAAAAACAAAAAAACAATTATTTTATACTCTTTTAGATGGCGAAAAAAGCTATTCTTTCTCAGGAATTCAATCATTATCAATCATCACATGGGAAAGAGTTTGAGAGATAACTAATAGAGATAAAAGCTTTGTTTCCCCCTCCAAAGCTGCTTCTCGTCTGTCGGTAATCGGAAGGGTGGGAAGCAGAGGTTGTCAATAGGAACGAACTGCGACCGCATTGCAACTATAGAGCATGAATTCCTACATGCTCTGGGTTTCTGGCACGAACAGTCCAGGTCAGACCGCGACGACTATGTGCAGATAATGTGGGACCGCATCCTCGACGGTAATGAAAGTCACATTTTTTTTTTATGCCAAAAGAACCTATGTTTGTAAAACTGTGACACTGCATATTGCTACAACTACGAGCTTCAATATTAGTAATATATTTAAAATACATGCAAACTGTTTTTCATCCGTTGACAAGATAAATAGATTGGAGTCTCCCATAAGCCATGCTGAAAAGAAAACATACACTGCAAATCAGCCTGAAACATCTCTGGTGTTGGCAGCATCATGCATGGGTTGTTTTTCTTTAGCAGGAAGAGAAATGCTGAATGGATGAGAATTAGCTAGATAGAAGGGGTTGTAGGAGAAAACATGCCCAACAAATCTAACTGAGGATCGATGGTTAGACCTGACAATGAAGTTCGAAGACTGTCTACATTCAATCTGAATGAGCTTGAGTTATTTTATTAAGATCAGTTTAAACAAGGAAACTTAAAGAATGATCTAAGACAGACGGAATACAGTTGAATTCAGATACAGCATACTTTTTTTCATGGCCAACACGGTTTGTGGTTACAATGAGACAAAATGCGAATAGCTTCACAGGATATAACAAAGTTCGGATTGGTTACATATCAGTGCGTTTAAGCTGCTGTCAAACAACGGCGTGCAATGGCCGGTGAGCAATTTCGGTGACATCTTTAAACACCAGAAAATTGTCAAACACTTGAGAAGTTTCTGAAAGTGTACTTAAAAGGCAGGCTTGTTTCTGCAGGCCGAGAACACAACTTTAACACGTATGATGACACCGTCTCCAGCTCTCTGGGTGTACCCTACGACTACAACTCTATGATGCACTACAGTAAAACAGCTTTCAGGAACGGTTCGGAGCCCACCATCGTCACCAAGATCCCCGCGTTCAGTGACGTCATTGGCCAGCGAATGGAGTTCAGTGACAGCGACCTGCTGAAGTTGAACCGCCTCTACAAGTGCAGTAAGAGTCAAAATCATATGGGTGTAATTATTCCTGCTAAAAAGAAAAATATTAGAAAAGTTCAGCTGAAAATGAGGTCACTTTTTTCTAATCAGCCACATAGAAGTTGAAGGACTACATGCTCAGTTTATCTCTGTTCAAAGTAATTGAACATGTGGTTTTGAAATTTTCCACTAGCACAAGGCTCCACCTTCCTGGACTCATGCGACTTTGAACGCGAGAACATCTGTGGGATGATCCAGGGACACGGGGAGCAGGCTGACTGGGTGAGAGTGGCTAATGCCACTGGTGGGCCCGACACAGACTATTCCAACATGGGCAAATGCACAGGTGAGATGGATATGAGAGAATATTTAAGAGACATTGTTGAAATAATGGCAATATCTACTATTTTGATGTAAACAAATTTCAAAAGCAAATTTCTTTTATTCTGAATTCTTTAACTACATAAAAACAAAAAAGAAACCAGATTTCCTCATGTGAAACTAGTTTGAACTGCCCTCTAAAACATTTATATATCATTTTTATAACATGTTATATATCATCTTTTTTTTTTGAAAATACTAAGCATCTATAGTGCAAATATTCATCGCTACTAATCTTTTATGCCTGCTCCCTATTTAGGATCTGGATACTTTATGCACTTTAGCACTGGTACAGCCAACACTGGAGAAAGAGCGGTCCTGGAGAGCAGGCTTGTGTATCCTAAAAGAAGTTACCAGTGTCTGCAGTTTTTTTACTACAACAGTGCTGGTCCCAGCGACACACTGAAGGTCTATGTCAGAGAGTACGACGAAGCCAACCTCAGTGGAGCTCTGCGGTTCATTACGACGGTAGACGGTACAGTAACTGCTCCAAAGACATACTTCCAGTTCTAGTTCTGCTGATCGACTGGGCTTTCTAAACTCCAGCCTCTTTTTTTTCCTCATTTTGTCAAAGGATCTCCTCAGGATTCGTGGCAGCTCCACCATGTGAGTTTAGATGTCAAAAAAAAGTTCAGAGTAGTATTTGAAGGGACAAAGGAGGGCTCAGGGCCGGCAGCAGGAGGACTCTCGCTGGATGACATCAACCTTTCCGAGACCACCTGCCCCGAGTTCATATGGCAGGTGAAAAACTTCCAACATGTCATGGACAACACCCCACCTGACTCCTCTATCTTCAGCCCCCTGTTCACCTCCAAAGAGGGTTACACCTTCCAGATGCAGCTTTACCCCAACGGTATAGAAGGTTCCCCTGGGCAGCTGTCTGCCTACGCTCACCTGGTGGCCCGGGAGGGTGACACAGGACAAACATGGCCTTGTCCCTGGAAACAGATAACCATGATACTGATGGATCAGCACCCACACATCCAAAAGCGCATGTCCAACCAGCGCTGCGTCACAACTGACCCAAACATGATTGCAACAAGTAAGGCTTTCGCAGAAATTAAAATTTTAGTAAACACACTTAGCTACTATTTATAGTTTGAACTATGTTCATGTCATCATTCAACATCATTTCAGATTCTGACAATTTTTTCTGGGATGATCCTCGGAAGGTTGGTGTGGCGGCAACAGATACTGATGGGTCTAAGTATTACCGAGGGCCGGGTTATGGTACTTCAGCCTATCTCACCCACCTCAGAGCCAAGAGCAGAGACTTTATCAAGGGAGGAGATGCCATCTTCCTTCTCACAATGGAAGGTAAAGGCAACAAATTGCTTTATAAATTAGATACCAAATATATCAATATTGTATCAACAAATACATTCATAAATCTATTCCTGAAATAAACTGTTATTATTGAAACGCAGTGGATCAGAAGCTGCAGGCAGCTTCATCCATTACTTTATGTGTCAGCATACGTAGTAAAAAATTATTGAAGATAACCAGGTGTTATGATTTATTTTCCTGAAATGCTGCATTAGTTTTACGCCATATTTAACCAATTAAACACTGTTGTGGTAATAAAAGGCTACGTTGTATAGCCGATAACATAGTCTAATGATTATTTGCCATCGGCATACACAGCAGTCCTCAGTGGATACATGAGTGACGAATCAAAACAAAAGCAACCAAACACTATGCCTAGATGTGCAAAACCTGAACGGTGTGAATTGTCAGTATTAAAAACACACTTTCATCTTCTCATACCACTGAAAATGTTCACAGAAATCTTGGGGATCATCAAGATGCTTCTAGCAAACATAATAAGGGTCACTGGGTTATTTTTAGTCTGCGGGTTTTACCTCAGAGCCCCCGCCATGCTGGGTGTTTTTGTCATCCAGTCTCTGTTGAATAACGACAGACCTTTGCTGTGTCGAAATTAGTCCTGCACTGCTTTACAGGTTTTTCTGGCTAAGATTGTGACATAATAGACGAAGGAGCAAGGAGGTCTTGAAGAAATGTTGGTACCTCCAGGTATTTCTGTGATTTGAAGATAAAGTCTGACACCCTGCTTTACTGCAGACCCGAAACTTACATTTATATATCAGGGCTTGACATATTGCTTTTAGAAATATCTTCAGTCTACCTCATGTTGTCAAACAGGATCTATTAAACTGAAATCATATAATACAGGTCAAACCAATACGGTCACGCTGAAGTGTGTTTTCCTCTAACGTGTTTACAACCCCACAGAGTTGATGAAATTATTCACTTACCTCTCTGTTTGTTGGGATATAATTACTCATTTATATTTTTCATAGATGTGTCCAATCTGACCATATCCCAGCCAGTGCCTTCCACAACCTTGAGACCAACCACGCATGCTTCTGAAAGCTGTGAAAATGTGCTTTGTCATAACGGTGGCATCTGCATCCAGGATCAAGGGAAACCTTCTTGCAGGTGAGCAAATTGTGACTGGGGCGATCTGCGGCATGATGGTTCACATGTTGAAATTTGTTTGCTTGTTAGAAACAAACAAACAAACAAAAAAATCCTTAAACATACAAGTGTAAAAAATTGTGGGAACCCTGGTCATAGTTTAAGGCTTAAGTTAGATATCATCCACACCTAAGAGAATCTCAGCCTGACCCAATGTAGAAAAAAAAAATGAATATACACTACAATTACAATAATCTAGTATATTAGTAATACTAATTTGCATCTTCAATGTTTGAACAAAGTTTAAGACAGCCCTAAACAAACATGTAGACAGATCGCAATAAAGATGAATACTACTTCCAATTTCATAACGTTAAAGATCAAATTATAAAAAAACATAATATTTACATTGTCAAAAAGATTGAATTTTTAGAAGTGATTTGTGCTCTAATATGACATACATAAAAATAAAGGTCTGTAATTTTCTTGCATTCTGAGGAAGGTCATTGTGAAAGCGGCTGGCAACAACAGGCACCGCAAAATAGCTGCATAGTCTGACAGTTGCATTAGTACAAAAATATCAATATTAAGTTCTTCGTAAAAAGGTTTCATGTTGACCTTTCAGAAGGACTTGGGTAGAAGCCAAAACACCTTCACAAAATGCTTGTAAAAACTTGAATTATTTTTTTTAGAAATGAAAGGCAAAAACCTTGGTTTAGATTTCAAGATTGGTTACATTTTGCAAAACATACTGTATAACTCTGGTTGTAAACCCATGCATCCCCGGAGTTATGCAAGTTATGTAAATCTTTATGTAAATCTTTTTAGTTGACAGCAGGTTCGACAAGTCCCACAGCTCGATATAGGAAATATATTAATGCTATTTAATAACCACAGCAATGTATACCATCAAAACACACTTCGTGTTACGCTGAAATGTGAGATAGGATCACACAAACCGCTTTAAGCAACAACAGTATCAGAGCTCCTAAACGTACAGACTTGTGGCTATAGGTTATGTCAGGTGTCGTATAGGGGTTTAGATTGACAAAAATAACTAGAGGTAGTTAGTCCGGCTCTCGCAAGACACGCTCCCAGATCTGCAGGCCACTTAAGGTTTGGCCAACATTATTTAACTGAAATATTATTTCAAGCTAAGGGGGAAGAATTGAATTAAGGGGGGAATCGATGAATTTACAAAAAAAACTACTGAAAGCATGGAAGAAAAGAACAGCAAATACAAAGAAGAGAAACAAAGAAAAAGTGGGAAGAGAGGAAGGATGGGACAGATACAAGGATGGGAGGAACAAAGTAAGGAGCAGCTGAACTAATGACAGACAGAAAAAAAAACAATGTTTGAAAGGAGGAAAACAATAAGAGATGGGAAAAAAAGGAATAAAAAGAAATCAGACAGAAGAAAGACGTAAAGAAACAAAAGAATGATGGGAATAGACAAAAGCTTGGAGGCAAGTATAATAATGATGACAAGTGTTGCTGAAGGATCAGGATGAACGCTACAAGGAAAGGTTTTAACAACTCAAACTTTGTATTCATGCATAAAAAAAACTAACTATTGTTTTGAATTTACTGTTTATCAAGTTTAAAAAAATAAATAAAACAAATTATAATAATTTAAAAAAGTTTATGTCATTTATAAGCCTTTGATGGAAAAGCCTTTAAGATTTATTTTTTTTAGGGGGCAAAAACGCAGATTGTTGAATTTAACTTGTTCTCCAGGTGTGCTGTGGGGGATGACTGGTGGTACTACGGGGACAGCTGTCAGCACAAAGGCTCAACGAAGGACAAAACCGTTCTCGCGCTGGCCTCGTCCCTGTCTGTACTGGGCGCCATGTTGGTGATTACGGTGGTCAGCTCCCTCTGCGTGAAGAAATACAAGCGGAAGGCTGAAAACGTCAACGGCTTACACCTGGAAAACGTGTATGCCAACGACAGACCATAACAAGGAGTCAGTGAGACACATTACAGCTGCAGAAGGAGAGTTGGGACTGAATGAAAGGTTGTATTTTAACGCCACCTGCTGGTGAATGGATGTAAAAACATGGACGCAATGAAAGTTTTTAATGTATACATGGAGGGATTCTAAATTAAGCTTTTACTTAGCCTGAGATGTCCGTGTAAAAACCTGTTAATACGTCAAAATAAATAAATGAATAAAGTCTAGGACGACGGTGCATATATTCACAAATTTAAAATTTATTATAACAAAGACAGGAACATTTGTAGTGTCTCTTTTTTTCCATGTGGCTATACTTGTTGGTGTTACTGAACTAGACACAGTCATGCCGGTGATAACAGTTACTGTAGGGAGGGAGATGGGACTAATTACCTGTGAGCATCTATGTATGTGTGAACATCTGTGTGTGTGTGTGTGTGTGTGTGTTTGGTTGTGAGTGCATGCAAATAGCTATTAGTGTTCAGTAGACACGACAGGTACAACTTAATGTATAAATATTGTACCCAATGATAGTTTTGATCCTGCAATTGCACATTTACGTGTGAGTGAGTTTTGAATTTCATGTTGTAGTTGTGGGTTTAACATGTAAGAAAAAAAAAAAAGAGGGGGCGGGGGTTCGGGGTTAAACCTCCATAACAGCAAACAATATATCCTCCCCACAGATAAAAACCTTCACTGGCGTAAGGGTTCCTTTAAAAGCATCAGTATACAACATTTCTCTTATTTACAATCATTGAAAAAAGAATCACCATTTCTCTCAGAGAAGATTAGTAAAAAAAGTGACTGAGTCACCATATAGAGTATGCAACTCCTAGGAGTTAGTATTTGAAATTTTCTAAAAAAAAAAAAAACAAACAAAAAAAAAACAACTGTCATTTACAGGCCAAGAGCTATGATTTACTGAAGAAATACAGTATTTAAGTGCTCTATCTAAAACAGTTAGGTCTGGTAGTAACGGTGTAATTCACCGAAGGTCGATCGAGAATGAAAGATGACAAGTCTTGTTGTTTTTTCAAAAAGGTTTCGTTTTTAGCAACTTCACATTACGTTCTTACGAAAACAAACCATGGAATCGCTATCCATATTAAGTATGGTGATAATGCTATTTCAAACAGGCTAGTGTTGATTATGCGCTGGAAAAAACAAAAAAAAACATTCAGGCTGCGAGAACGGCGCAACTCTGGCATCTGTCGTCAGGGATCATTAAAGGGCTCGTTTGCTTGTTGCGGTGCACATTAATCCAACAATTGACGCCTGTCTTCATGTGCATTTTACAGACTCCCCCGTTAAAACAAAAAACAAAAAAATACTCGCTTGTGTGCGCGGAAAATTCATGGGACGCCGTAGAGAGATGAACCTTTAGCTTGGCGGCGTGTCCTGGTTAGAGAGGGGTGTCGTAGTAGTCGGAGGGCAGGTCCGTCCCGGCCGGCTTCTGCTGTTTCTGCTGATGTTGCTTGATGATCTCCTTCACCTCTTCTTCCAGCTCAGGTGGGATGATAAACTGGTCGTCCGGGTCAGGCTGAGCAGGAGCAGTAAAGTAACCTCCGGATTTCTTGGACGGTGCATCGGCCGCCACCTCGATGAGGTTGTGACTCTTTTCTTGTTGCGCCACCGAACCGTTGGGTCTCCTCTTTCCTGGGAACTTTGCTCCATCTCCGGCGCCTGTTCCCACACCTTGCCACGACTCATCTCTATCTAAGCCATTCTCTTCCTCCGCCTGGTTCAGGTCGAGCCCTTCCTCTAGTGGCTCAGGGGTGCATGGTGGTGGAGGTGGTGGAGGATGAGTGAGCGGGGAGTGCTCCTGGCTGAAAGATGAGGCTATAAGGGTTTGTGGGGTGGATAGTTGCGATAGCTCAGCTTTGAGGCAGTGGACGTCTGCCTCCACTTCCACGCGGCTCCCGTTCGAGAAGACGCCAGCGATGGGCTCTTCATCCTCGCTGTCTAGCCCATTGTCAGACAGGGCGCTAGAGAAGGTGGCGCTGGACAGCTGCCTTTGAAAAGAGCCGGCTAAGCAGGCTGGATGGAGCCCGCAGCAGTTACGAGCTGACGGCAGCTCCGAACCTGGGAGAAGGAACTGGCAGGAGTGGGTGGTTGAGTTGGGCTGCTGGTGCTGTAGGGATAGCAGATGTGCTGGGTGTTGCAGATGAAGCTGAGGGTGGTGAGGCTGATCCTGCAGCAGCACGAAGGAGCTCTGTGGAGGCTCGTCGGACGAGGCCGTGGAGCCCACCTCGCTGCTCATCTCGCTGGTGCTGATCTCGCTGCTGATCTCGCTGCAAGACGAAGGCGGAACAGGCAAGGAGCCGTCTGAGGGTCGATCCTTCATGCCGGAAGAAGACGAAGGGTAGGGGCCCAGGCCGGGGCTGGGTGGAGGCTGGGGAGGCTCGGAGCAGCAGCAGGAGCAGCAGTCTTCGCTCACGCTCAGCTGCACCACGACTGCACTCAGGCTGTCGGTGCAGCCATATCCTTGCGCCAGAGTACAAAGCTTTTTAGCAGCAGCAAGGCCGTCCGGGACGTTCCGGACCGCCTCCACTGCTTCTGTGGGAGACACGGCCTCCCACAGTCCACGGCTGCCCAGGATAAAAAACTCGTCCTGAGGGCTGAGAGTTACCGTCTGCACATTGGGGCAAGGAATGACTGCGGGGTAAAGGAAGGAGTAGCCCATAATTCTTGTTGAGTCAGTCACCCCGTTCACCTTGTTGTCCTGAAATGAAGGCAGGAGTGTATAAATGAATACAGAGCACATTTACAACTACATTTTCTTTAGTTTACTTTTGTACTTTCTACCTCAGTAACAATGGCTCTGTGCTGCCTGATACGTTGGTATTCCTCTTCAATGCCCACATTGTGAAGCAGCGACAGGGACATGGGCTTCCCGTCCCGGCAAAGTATGGCCTGGCACTTTCCCACGTTAGCAGTGGTGAGGATGAAGCAGCCGCTGGGGTCAGTGGGGTCATGGCGGATGTGACACAAAGCTGCAGAGCCGCCGAGCTTCTGTCCCGCTGTTCCAAGTTTACTTCAGGAAAAAAAAGGACAGGGGAGGATGATGGTTTATTTCTTATTCCATCTGTAATCCTTCACAGCCTGATAAAAAGCATTTAAAAATGTGATCACCTGCTGTCTGAAAATAAATCGCATGGCTGTAACTGAATGTCACTGGAGTCAAAGCTAAAAAATAAGTAATTAAATAATAAAAAAAAGAATTACTGATTATTAAATAGCCTGCTTTAAAAAAAAAACACAATTTTAAGATGCGCAATATGATAGTAAAACAGCAATAACTGCATTTAATGCTATGTTTAAACATTTTTTTGCTGCTCTCATGTAATTAAGTGTGAGAAAATAGTGAAAAAAGTATAGTTTTCATTCTACATCAAAGCTAATATGAAAAGCGAATGAAATTATAACAATAAATGGTCTAAATGTCTACCTGGAATTGATTGCATAAAATTTAAAAGAACAAACCCAAAGATCAGATGTTATAAAGAAGTGGCTCAAATCTCTTGATAACCCACGCATTCTTTACAAAATGTTACCACACGGTTTTCCTAGAGTTTTACATCTTTTGTACCTTTGTGCTATTTAACTACCAACATTGTGCTGCACACATACTTGTTAATATAGCAGTTAGAAAACAAACAAACTGATTCTCAGTTGTTTCAGACACAGTAATCTAAAAAAGTATTTGTGTTGAGCCCTTCTTATACTGATACTCCAAAATGAAACCCAGTGCAATATTCTAAATATGCAGTAGCAGCATCATGCTATGGGGTTGCGCTTGTTCAGCACAAGCGAATTCTGACTAAAAAAATCGGTGTAAAGACTGGAGAATCAGATCCACACAATCTGACTTAGCATAGCAATGTATCGGTTTCCTTTCACTTTACAGTTGAGAGCCACTTTTGTCTATCACACAAAATCCTGTTTAAACGCTCTGAGGTTTGTGGTAAACTGATGTTCAAAGGGTATACATACAAATGTATAAGTGATATCTCACGGCCTAATCTAGAAGTCACCCTGCTAACAGTTCTACATCCAGTTTTCTGCTGAGAAAAGATGTAGAGAAAGTCCATATAGAAGGTTCAAAATTTAAATGAACTTTGGCTGCATCAACTGTTAAACACTGTCCTATTACTTTAGAAATTTTGAAGATGCAGAATTCCACAGCAACCAGAACAGGAAGTACACTGCAGATTATTTACCTTTGCATCACTAGGAAGGTGTTGGTCATGTAATCCTCTTCGCTTTTCGTCTTGTGAATTTCCTCGGCTAGGACGTCATTCATGGTGCACTGCAGCAGGTAGGGCACCTCCACATTCCTGTCTCCGTCGAACACGCCGTACAGAGCTTCCCGGCTCTCACAGAAACTGTTTACTGAAAGGGCAGCGACGCAGAGTCTAAAAGAGAAATGGCAATCAGATCAAATTTATGTACGTTATTATTAATCTTGTTTTAAAAAAAACAACCTTTGAACAACTTTCACATTCCCTACGTATTTCTCACTTAAGTTTTTTAAGTTGTTAGTTCTTTCTGTTTTGTTTTATTTTTTTTACAGTGAACAGATCTTAAATGTAGGGCCTAAAAATGCACGAAGGAGGAAAGGAAGGGAACAAAAGAAAGAAGAATATACAAACACAAGGAACGGGGAGGAAATAAAATAAGGAAACTGAAGAAAGGAAGGAAATACTATAAGTGTGGAAAACAGAAGGAAAGAGGAAAGGAGGGTAGGAAGATATAAGGAGGATGGAGGACAGAAGGGAAGAAGAAATGAAGGAAAGGAAGAAGGAAGCAATAGTAGAAAATGTAGAAAGAAAACACCAAAGGAAAGAAAAAGAGAAGGATGAAATACACAACAAGGCAAAACAGAAAGAGGTTCACAGGGGTGTAGATAATACAGTTTCTACATAAATACTTCTCCAGATCTACAATATATAAAAACTATATTCCAAGCTGTGGGAACCCTGTTGGTGACCAAAGGAAGTTTGTTCGTAAAGAACAATCTGAAATGTTGGATGTGCTCATATATTTTGCCTTGTAGTCCCAGTTTCACCCACAGATACATTCTGAAGTGAATGTAAAAAGGCTCCTGTTTCAGAAGAGCACTACCCACTTTTATTTCATAAAAGTTATCTTTTAGAACACAAATCAAATGGGTGTAATAGTGAGGCTTTGCTGATGAAACGTGACGGATGTTGTTCTTTTCATTCTTGACTTAATTTATCTTACTTGTTCTTTACACCAGAGGCCTCTGTGTAACCATGACTCCACACAGCGGGCCCTCCGGACGCCTCGTTCGATGAAAAGGTTGGTGGTGGATCAATACGGAAACAGCGAATGTTACTGGAAGACACAAGACACAAAATAGATCAAAATCTCTCCCCTTGTCTTGAGGCACAGGAATACATAAACCAGGAACACAAGAAATTACAAGAAGAAACTGCCTTTGGACGGCAAATAGACCTCTATAGATGAAAATAGGCATACTTAAGTAGCTCGAGGGTCTTATGGTCCAGGTTGAGACGAGGGTTGCCAGTGAGGTCTAGCTCCTGAAGCTTAGGAGGCAGATTCTCGGGCAAAGTGATCTCGCTCAGCTCGTTACAGCTCAGATCCACACACTGAAATAAATAAAACGACAGAAGGTTACAGATGTTTATTCAGAGCTGCACAACTGTAAAGGTTAATTGCAGACTTCCTGCCTCTGCACACTTACCTTCATCTCCATCAGCTGCATGACCTCAGGAAACACCTCGATGGAGTTGGAGTGGGCAATGAGCGTGTGCATTCGTCTACAGTTCATGATGGTGGTGGGAACAGTCTTCAGCATATTTCCACTCAGGTCCACCTCCTCCAGCTCCTCCAACTTTGCCATTTTACTGAGGGATAAGAGAGTAATGAGATGAGATGAAGCATGAACCAATGAACTCGATCTTTAAAAGTGGCAGAGGTTTACAGCTGTTTATTTTTCTTGCAGGAACAAAAACAAAAGAAATCACAAAAAAGTAAGTTCTTGTTAAAATGTGTATTGAGATGGTTATTAAAATATGTGTGGTCGTGATAATTACAAAAACACGCAGTATGTGGGAAAATCATCATATGTTCAGATGATATTTTGACTTATGATGAATAAATGGATACAAATAAACCAACACAGTAAATAAATCAATGACAAAGCTTCAATTGACAATTTGGTGGAGTTGGCTTTTAGTTCAGCCTGAGTGGACATGCATAACTATGGAAAATCCTCCAATAATATTTACATTATTGCTACACTGTAAGCATATTGTAGTGCTAACCGCTTATTTCTTATATTTCTGAGTGATTATCTGTAATAAATCTAACCAAAATGGTGCCCAAGCCTTTTATTTTGTTGTGTTAGATGTGGGGATTATGCAAAGTTATAAATTATTTTCCAAACGTATAAGTAATATATAAAAAATGTATATGCCAGATTATGTATATATATATGTTTATACAATATTTCTAAATGAAAAATAGTAACATTACTTTATTTAATTTTCCCAAATTTGATCTTAAACTATAAAACAGAACAGTGGTGGAGCCGACTTCTAGTGGTGGAGGCGACTTGTAGACTTGGTTTGAGTGCTGCTAAACTAATTTCCCTTTTTTTTGGTCATCTGGACAAGTTGGCTAATGATACTTTAATATGTAATTGTACCAGAATTTTAGAATTTTGTGTTTTACATAATTAAATAGGTCAAAGTAATGATACACTAATGTGTATCATTAATTGTCCTTTCTATACATTTCTAGAATTGGAAAATGCTCAAATCAAAGTACATACTTTTCAAAACTGTATGCAACCCCTGTTAGATTCACATTGCTATATAATCCAAAGTATAACAAAGAAATTCATCACACAGTTCTTTTTTTGTTTAGACAAAAGAAACAAAGAACATTTACAGTTTTTTTTTTTATAATACATGTTTTGATTTGCTCTGTGAATGTCTTGGAAAAATTCTGAAATACTTATTTTTATAGTTTGATGACATTCTACAGAAATAAAATGTACTGAATTAAATTAAAAGCTAAATAAATATTTAAACAGGATGGATAATATCCATGTACAGGAACAGCTTACCTGGCCGGGAACGTCTGGAGGTGATTGTATGCCATGTGCAAAACTCGTAGGTGTGTGTGACCCGTGAGCATCGGCACACACTTGTCCGTCAGCCAGTTATTCGTCAGGTAAACCTCCTGCAGGATGCTGTGACTCTCCTCTGACAGACTGGATGGTGGGAGGTGCTCTAGCTTGTTTGCTGATGCATTCACGCAACGTAAACTGAAAACACGACAAATACTCATTAATTTTATTGTTATTAAATGAAAATAATAACAGATACATTTCTAAATTGGGAACACATACATTCATTTCTATATGTGGTCTGGAGGATTTTGTCTTTTGCCACCCTCATTTAAAATATAATGGTGTTTAGTCCTGTCAGCTGATCAGCTCAATTTGATAACTCTGTATTGAGATAATTGATTAAAATAAGTTATACAATGGACTTTTAACATCTGTGTTAGACTTTAACTGCCTGACATGTTTTCTTTAATTAGTTTTGCCCTTTGTCCTAGAAACAGTCACATTTAGCCAGGCTTAGATCTACCTGTTGGATTTGAGGAACAGGTTGCAGGGAAGCTCCACCAGTTGATTATGCTGAACATCCAAAACCTCCAGCAGAGGGCGCTCAACTCTTTCAGGCAGCTTCTGCAGCTGGTTATGTCCAACACTCAGCTTCCTCAGACTGTTGCTGCAGAACAACCTGCAGCGTGTTTAAATATACAGACAGCTGGGTCAGCACTTACATATGATGGATAAGCAATTTCAACAGACAGATAGATGATTAAGATAGATTGATAGCTAACATTCTGTGGGGTAGCTAGACATCAAGATAGATATCAAGACAGATGGGATCTGCAGTGATGGGAAGGAGAGAAAAATAAAAAGTGAAGGGTAAGGCTGGATGCGCAGATGAGGACAGGAGAAAATCCGAGAGGAGCACAACCCCTAGCGGACACTGTAACGGAAATTTATCATTTTGACACTTATTGGGCAAAAAATAAATGTTCAGACAATATGGAGACAATATGGAGCTAGAAAGGGAGAGAGGGGAGAGAGGAGAAAGGGGGATACAAGACATGGTTAAGAGTAAAAGGTGCATCGGAACCAACCTTCTAAAAATGCTACCTAAAGAGAAGCAGCCCGCATAAAACGGATCTAGAGGTTACCGCCTATCAGTGTGATTTATGAGGCCGCATGGGAGGACAGATGCATCACTTGACAAAGGTCACAGAGAATAATGCAGCGTTGCTCCACATTTACGGGCAGGTTTGCTGTGGAACGGAGGCTCACCTCGCCGGGAGCTCGGTGATAAGGTTGTGGCTCACGTCCAGGACTTCCAGTTTCTTCGCTTCACACAGCCAGTCTGGCAAAGACTCCATGTGGTTCCTGAAGGGGCGGATCATGATGCTTAATTATGTTTTCCTTGTACTAAAAAGCAATATAATTTAGTGCAGATAAATGTCTCTTTTTGTTTGCCTTACATAACATTGTAGATTAATGTGAATGGAGTCCTGGCAAGGCTGTCTTAATTCCAGAAGGGGAAACTTTTATTCATTATGTGACCATTAAGGCCACCTGGTTATGCCAAACTTATAGATAAATAAGGTTTTAACTCAAATAAAAGCCTCAGGTTCTTGCCTCTGTATCTGCTAAATTCTAGCTAAATACCATTACTCTATTGACAATGAATAACACTCATGGTCTCTTCATAGTGATTCATAATGACAAAAGAATATCTAAATGAGCAATGTGTCCTCAAAGTTAATGTGGCGAAAGCAAAAAAAAGAAGAAAAAAAAGCATAAAGAGTTGAGCAAGCTGGACAACAGCCAAAATCTGATGACTGGACTGAGAAAGAACATCTTCAAAGCCACAGTTCTTGTGTGATGTTGTCAGCTATGGTTGTTAATCTATCAAATATAGTTCAGGGAATGACATTTTAGATGATTTGATTTTATTAATTTAAAAATAATGGCTAACACATTTTAGAGATCAAGGTGTATGTTGTTCATGGGGCTTAATATCCATTGTTAATATAGTATTCTATGGTGGTCGAGGGGCTGATAAGGATAAATTCATAAAGCAAAAAGGGATGTCAATTTAATCAAATAAGCTTACATGTCAGGTAGTTCCGAATATCTACTGTATGAACGTTGATGCAATAGATGCAAAATGAGTCTATTAATTGACAAACTGAATTATCACCGCTCATTTCGTATTAGGCAAATCTCACCTCGAGATATCCATGTAACTGAGATTGGAGGGCAGAGGACTGATATCCAGCTGTCGTAATTCTGCGGGGAGAAATAAAAACGCATTCAAATACCAAACGGTCAAATACAAAAATAGAAAATGGAGAAGAGGACCAGGGAAGGAGCTGGGGGTGATGACGAGCGAAGGGGAATGATGGAGAGGGACAATTAGAGTGTTGTATTGATGAGAAAAAAAATCGAAAGCCTGAAGATTAGAGCGGCATTCGAGAGAGCTCATAAATGGTATTAAACAAAGTTATAGAGGAGGAGATCAAGTAGGGCTGAGAAAAAATTGAGGCTGGGGTTTACACAGAAAGGCCACCTACTGTACGAATTCAGAGCCACACCCACCGTTGTTTGAGGCGTAGATCACCTTGAGCAGGGAACCTTTGACTTTAAGACACGTTATTTGGTTCCTCTCACAGTG
This sequence comes from Orestias chungarensis, assembly GCA_032876305.1. Taxonomy (NCBI): domain Eukaryota; kingdom Metazoa; phylum Chordata; class Actinopteri; order Cyprinodontiformes; family Cyprinodontidae; genus Orestias; species Orestias chungarensis. The sequence goes on along the minus strand of JAVLVB010000458.1, from coordinate 899,517 downwards.
AAGAACCTCCAGCCTGGGAAAGATGGAGGCGTCCAGCTCTGTCAGTCTGTTGTCCCTCACGTCCAGCTGGGTCACGTGCCTGAGCAGGTCGGGCTCATCTGGCACCATGACGGAGATCTTATTCAACCTAACAGAGTATGGAGCAAGATCGCTGTCAAAAAGGCGTATGCACAACTCTAACATTCGTATTCGTATTTATAGGTTCATTAAGTTCTTGTAACCCAAAACTCTTGTTTTTAGGCGAGTATGAATCTAAAAGCTGTGAGTGCAAAGTCTTATAAATAGGTGAACCATCACAGGTAAGATCAATGTTTATCTCCAGAAAAACAAGTGGTTGCTCCATTCGGTCCACTGTCTTCCGCCATCTTTAAATTTAAAGCGGGCTGTTTTTGATGTGATCGCGGATTGATTACTCCGCCCTGTGACGTCATTGTAACAACATTTGAGTTGTTAGAAAGTAAAAGTTCATAGTCATAAAAATTAGAGTTGGTTTTAGATTCTTACTCTAAGACTCTCAAATATTTCCGCAGAATTTTGGGTAAAAAAACTTTATTGACAAATAAATATGAATCTTATTCCATAACAGAGGGGTAAAGAGTTCATCTTCA
>JAVLVB010000458.1:856742-898809 GCA_032876305.1 Orestias chungarensis | reverse complement strand
AAACATGTATTTATCTAAAATAAGATATAAGCTTCAGAAATGGAATAACTGCAAGAGATTTTTAGATTTTCCAACAAACTTTTAGTGAAGCATTAACTGGTAAATAGTGCAAGTCATTCCAGCTCTGTGTTTTCCCAGATGATGAAAAAGGACCTGGCGGGACCTCGGCGAGCAAATGATTTCTCGATTTCGTGCCGTTTAACTGTCTTGTTCTGTGATGGCCTCCTCCAAATGTTTTTGTTTCCATAATTAGCGGGATTAAAGCGTGTCAATGTGTACAGTTGGGGACAAGAATGACACAGCAACCTGAAGTATTGCATGTTCTGGAGAGAGTTCCCCCAAATTTATTTGTAACTTAACTCTATGTAGAACGAGGAGCATGAGCCTTTTTACCTTAAATCGATGTGTTTGACGTGGAGCAGTCGGAAGTTCTGCAGGGTAAGCGTTTCCTGCTCGTTTCCAGCCATGCAAAGCTTCTCCATGGAGCCCAAGCGCTCTAGCACCTGGGGCACGTGGCTGAACTTGTTGAAGGAAAGGCCGAGGTAGCTCAGCCTCTGCAGGGACCCCAGCTCTGACGGGAGGTCACTTAAACTGTTTCCATCTAACAAGAAGGTCTGCAAACTGACAGAGGAATAAACATGTATTTTAACATAGTACGCATGAATAATCAGTTGACCTAGTGCCCAGTAGATGGCATTAGCAGAAAAGATACCCTACTGGCCACCTGAGGAATTTACAGGCATACCAGATCTGTCTTGCAGATTACCTTCTCATCTTTAGCGGTCAGTGCCCTGCATACCAGTATGTTTTGCTTCAAATGAGATCTGACTATAAAGGAGTGTCCAGAACCTGTTCATGTTTAGTGCTGTTACACCCACAAACCTTAATGTAGTTTAATGGGAATTTTATCAGAGTTGAAAGAATGATGAAGTGAAAGAAAGGATTGCACGGTTTTGAACTAGAATTTAGCAAATTCCTGCATGTATTTGTTTAAAGCTTCCCTGAACCACATTCTTCTGCAATTACAGTCAATAGTATTCTGTGATATTGCTCTGCCAGATTTGGAGAGAACATTTTACCAAACCTAAGAAAAATAGCTCTTTCCTTGCTACGCTGGATACGGAGAAACTAAAGAGCAGTTTTAAAACGTTGCCACAGACTGTGAAGTGCATGTAGGTGTGGACTTCGACTCAGTAACTTAATACATGAAAACAACATGTTGTCAGTCCCTTTAGCTTTGGCTCTACGTTTAGGACAGCTGTCCTAAATGAAAGTATATGTTCACCTGTTTGTAGTTTTTCTGCCAACTCTGATTTTCTTCCAAGACTGTGATACGTTTAGTTTCATGTATTTTTCCAGTGTGCTCCAACTAGCTTACCTTTACTGCTTAAAAAAGGCTTTCCACAGTCTAATGCTTCTACTGTCTATCTATTTGCATTCAGGCCAGAAACATCAGTTTTGGTCTTATCCGAACATAGATCCATCTTATATATGTTCGGTAAATTAAAGGCTTTATTATATAAACAAGATAACTTATTTTAATGTCACTATGCTTTTCCTTTCACTGCCTAATTCTGTCTTTTGCGTTGGTCTATCAACTAAAAGACACCAAAGTATATGCATGTGAAGATTCAAGGAATTTTATTGTCATTCACATCACATGTGGGACATGAGGTGGGACGAAATTGTAATCCCACGGTCCACTTAACACCCTAAGAGCAATTGTAAAATAGCTAAAAATAAGAAGAATATAATAAAATATAAAGAACTATAAAAGAATAGTATTGATAAATACACAAAATATACAAAATACAAACAAGATGTTGCAGGGCTGTAATTTCTTACTCGAGGCATTGTATTGTATCTGTAATATCTTAGCTAATTAAGTAATAATTAACTTAGTATAACCACAAAATAAGATTAATTGAAATAAATACACCAGAAAGTTTTGGCAAAATACAGTTAGGCAGTATAATTAGGATAGAAGCACATCTATTATTTTAGTTAAAACCATTAAGTGAAATAGATTTTTAACAGCATAAAGGGCCTTGAGCACTTTCAACACGTGTGCACAGAAACACCTCATAGCTGATTGTAAGAATCATTGAATGATTTAAGGAAAGTGAAATAAGTAGACCAGAAGCACTTCTTGAGTCAGGTCACCATTTACCTACAAATGCAAAGTTAATAGTCCTCCCTTTTGGAACTCATATATTTGGATATGCAAACGTTTGACGGTAAAACAACAGAAATGCGGTAGCACTGTTGCTAAGGTTTATCTACGGTAACTAATAAAGATACAGAAAGGTAAACATTGAGAGAAAACAAAACAATAAAGTATTTTAAAAATTAAATATGGGAAAGTATATTAAACTCCTGACTTTAATGGAAGATTTGTATCTTGCCACATAAATTACTCTGGCTCTGATGCTTTTTTTAAAAAAAGAAGAATTTTCTTTCTATTGCTTCGGTGTAACTTGTTCCTTTTGCTTACTTGTTCATGGCGCCCACAGCGCTGGGAACAGAGTCCAGGTAGTTACAGCTGAGGTTGACCTCTGTCAGGGTGGGGATGTCGCAAATGGCCAGCGGGAACTGAGCAAGGTGGTTGTTGGAGAGGTTGAGGCTGCGGAGAAGAGAAAACCTGGAGAAGCGGAGAACACAGCGATAGGAAGGGTTAATTGAAGTGATGTTTGTATCTTGTAAAGATTAATAAGATACAGAGTATTCATGACCATATTCATGGGGGACTGAGGCAAAGTATAGCTTCTATATGTCAGTACAAGAAAGGTAAAATACAAGAATAAAAAGAAAAAAAACCCACACATACATACAACACACCCACAGACAGAGTGGTTTTAAAGCTTCACGTTTATTTGTTGAGCAAACAAATCAAGTATGAGTGTGTATTATTTATTTAAACATCAGAGACTGGTAAACTAATAACACTTACAGGAGCAATGCCCTCAGGGAGACAAAAAAACAAAGCAAATGTGCTAAATGATCTTCTCCTTATTCTTAACACAAACTTCTTCCACACTGGAACAGCTGCTGAAACCACATTCGATCACAATTTTTACACACACAAGTTAAAAACACACTCCCACTGTAGAGTACAACTATGGAGACAAATATATATAAAAAAAGACAGAGCTATTGATTAGCTGCTGTCTGAAGTTGGCGGAGGTTATGTTTGAAAAATGTCTCATGATCATTAAAGCCGTCTCTGCAAAATGCTGAGATTTATGGGTTCTCCTCAGACTGTCTCAGGATCTCCTCCATTATAGCAGGTCATCCCGACATGTGTGATCAGATACGTCTGCTGCTTCTTTTTTTTTCCCTTCTGCGTTTAAAGCAGCTCCACTATTCAGAACTGGACATAGAACAGTTCTCAATGCTACTCATAATAATCAATAATATCAGACGCTAATTAGCTAGTGTTAATGTGAACTCATTAAAATAAAAGCAGAACTCTGCTTTGGAGGGACCGTTCTCTCGAGCACAAAATAAAGTCGCCTCTGCTCTAAATTCAAATAATTTATAGCCACTGAGAGAGAAAAAGATATACTTTGAATGATTACATTTATCCACCTTCTTTTTTCCTTTTGTTTTCTTTGTAACAATCCCAACACACTTGCAGAACTGTAATTCCAAAGGACATGTCTAACTTTGCCAAGCAGACGAGTAATCACAACAAATATGGTGAAAGGATTTCAATTTAAAGCAACCATTAAGCTCTTACAGGGCGTACAGGTGAATTAAACCCCAAAGAGAATACCATCTTTACACTTCCAGTGCTTAGGCTACAACAGACCATCAAAGAAGATATACATGTTTTTTCCAATGCTCCTGAGAGCAGAGCGGGTACCATTGTATCTATATCCTATATGTACGTGCAAGACATCTTAACCATGTTCTCAAACAACAGAAAATCACCCCTTAAAATTAGTCACATTTAAAGCTTATTTGCTATAAGTAATTTGACAAATATTCAATGCAGTGCTGTATATCTCAAGTGCACAACTCTTTGGCGGTTTTTATACTGCAGCATTTGAATATAATAAATGACACAACACAACAAAAATGTTCTGTCTGGTTGAAGTGTCAAGAAAAAGGTGCAGCAACTCCAAAATGGGTGCATTTAGGCCTATGAGCGGACATTTCTCAAAGAAGAGCTGGAATTGGCTACAACTAACATCAACAGGTCCGAGCTTTGCATACAATGGAAAACTGAGCAACAAACCCAAATGGTAAATCTCTAATCATTTAAAGGAATGGACTGATCAGAACCAGTATTTGTCCCCCAATCATGAACTAAAATACAGAACTGTCCCCTAATGGTTTGCCAAAATATTTTTCCAGATATATTTTGTTTTAGAGAAGGCTAAACATCATCCTTAAGCAATGACAACAAAAAATAAAAAATCTATTATAAAAAAACGCTAAGCAATAAAACTTGCATTTTCATTCTCAATATGTCTGGATAATATGCATATGTTTTATATTTTACTTTATCTTTGTGCTTTTTAGAAATTACACAACAGGGTGGTTGTCAGCTTTACCCAAACATCAGGCATAAACAAATGCTTGTTTCAGAAACCTGAAGATATGAAAATTTGAAGATAAGGTATGTAAGATGTAAATTAGTGTTTGCTTCTGGTCTTAACAGTTGTCAACGTTTTGGTGCACAAATTCACCACAGAGAACAGCTAATCCTAGTACTCTCCCTTCGGTACAGCCTGCAGACAGAAAAGATTGTTCCACACTGAAAACAATAACAAAAAAAGATTAGGATATTTTTAGGTGATTCAGATGTTACTGATGACCCAACTGCCCCTGTAGGTAGAAGTAATTTCTGACTAACAGGTTCAATCAATCAATCAAATCCAACATACTTTATTTATCCCGAAGATAAAGCCATATTAGACCAAACAGGAGACAGTACTGGAGTACTATAACATTTTAAAAATCATTTAAAATAATTTTAAAACGGCATCTAAAAACTGTCAGTTAACTCGTATTCTCAAAGGTCCAGCCAAGAAGTCCATTTATAGCTTTTTGAGCAGGTGCTGTATTTTGGGCAAATCTCTGATAAACCCCTGGTACAAGCTGCCAAGCTCCAAAATGGCCATGAGACAAAGCTGGTGAGCATTGGGAAGAAACTAGCTGATGAAAATCCAGATATCTTCTGATGAAGGGCAAATATAAGATGAAGGCAGAGGAAATATAAATTAGGTGAACCAAGATTCAGTTTTCTTTGCTACTAAATTGATTAGAGGTACAGAGTACAGATGTGGTATTAAGAATCAAGAATTTATTTTCTGAATTCACAATAACATAATTCATGTTCACTCGTCTACATTTTGACTTTGTATCAATTTACTATGCTTCATGTGTATTGTTTATAAAGTTTAAAATATTATACATATAGACATAAAAAAGGCTAATTTTATATAAAACTATATAAATACTCTATATATGTATAAAAGTTCTGTCTTTCTTCAGAGTACCTCTGAGTTAAGACATAAAGGGGCATTAAAAATGCAGCCCCATGTCATACAAAAGAGATAGAACTGTCTTAAACAACAGTCTACACCAAAACACAAAGGCGTTACACAAAGTAGTACATTTCTCAACTGCAACTTCATAATACAAGTCTGTCAAGGAGAAATGTGGGAACTAAAGTAACTCCACAGCATGTTTCTGTCAAAATCCCTCTATTTTCAGCTAAACTATTCATCTCTTTCTCATTACTGACCTCATTTTCTGTCATGCTGGGTCAAAAGCGGATGAGCCTACTTAGATTTGGCAACACAAAATAGATGTTGTCTCCCTCGACCAGCAGGGGAGTTGTGCATCCTACAGCATAGTTAGAAACTAGTTACCACCCCCCTTCCCCATGTCATTATTCTTTCAACATTACTCATTACCCTGGAGATTAAAGAAATACAGATGAGCCAAAAGGATATAACTATGGAAGGGACTCATAAAATTTTTTGACCCCATTTATTAGGAAAGCACAAAAGCATGTCAGATTATACAAGTAATTCCACGCACACTCATAGGTTATGGACAGCTAAGAGGTTATGGACAGCTAAAAATAAAATACATTAGAACAAACAGAAAACAAAACAGAAAAATGTCTTACTGTATATTGACTTAGCATGCACTGACCCCATATCTATAGCCTGCAGTCAAAATTATTGGAGAGCAACATCTCCTCTAACGCACTCTCAATTTTGCACACGCATGCCTTATACAGAACAACTTATAAGTCTAAAAGTGCATCAGTATATTATACATTTATGAATGGTTACACACACACACACACACACACACACACACACACACACACACACACACACACACACACACACACACGTGTAGCATCCAGCATCTTGCCTTTGGTCTTTAATCTGGGACCATGATAAGCATGCAGCAGATGGTGCCCACAGAGAGAGAAAGTAAGACAAGCAAGGCACATTAAAAGCTTCCCTGCAGATGAGTATATCCTTCTGGGCCCTGGGCTCTTTTGGTCTACCCTCGAACAACCCTGGCCAGCGTCTTTGGTTCCCCTTGTGCCAATGGCTCTTGTCCTAGTCTGCTTAGGTCAATGGCTGGCAAGAATGGGGATGAAACCAAATCTGTCCAAATCAGCCAGCGACGTCCTGCAATTTCTAATGAAGCCTAGCTGTCAGTGTGCCATTTGTCTCCATTTAGCTCTTTAAATTACACTTTTTCGTCTTCACGTATCTCAGCCAAACAAATCTGGTTTAAAACTAATTTAACTTATTATGACTGTCTTCCCTTTAGTTGTTACATTCTTCCTTAAAGTGGCTTCTGAAGGTTCTAGACCTCTTGAACGTTTGTGTATGTTTTAATGTTACAACACAAAGTTAATTTTCAGTGAGTGATTGATAATGTACATACTTGAAAAAGCTGCAAATTTTTGGAAGCATTTCCCAATCTCCCAGAAATGAACAAAACCTGCTGCGGCCCTCTGAAGCTCCTCTAGAGCAGTGTTTTTCAACCAGTGTGCCACGGCACACTAGTGTTCTGTGGGTATTATCTTGGTGAAATTGGATAATTGTTGAGTATTTTTGAAGTGGACATGTTAAGTGCAATTTCAAATAAGAGATATAAAATATGATAAAAAATACATGTTTATTTGATTCATATTAAAGACTCTTTGATAAGAATTACTATAAATGTAATATATGCGACTATAGAGTATCATTTGTTAAAATTTTTGCTTGGTGGTGTGCCTCATAATTCTTTCAATAAAAACAATGTACCTTGGCTCAAAAAAGGTTGAAAAACACTGCTCTAGAGCTTCTTTGGGTTTCTTCGCAGCTTCTCTGATTGATGCTCTCCTTGGCCAGCCTCTTATTCTAATTGGACACCGAATCCTAACCTGTAGATCTGCAGGTATAACACGCTCTTTCCAACTTAAAAAAGAAGGTAGCAAAACAACACTTTTTAAGAATCATATTGCTTTTTTACCTTTGTTCTAGATTTGTTTTCCACAAAATGTGGAAAAGCTTAAGTGGCATACACAAATCTGCAATACATGCAGACATTTAAAACAATAAATGCAAAACGCAATAATTAATTACCTCAAATCTTCAACATAATGTAAAATGTACTTAAATAATATTGTTAACATTGTTTATATCCCAGATCTCGCATTTCTCCCACATAAGCACATGTTTAATATGAATAAAAAGCTTTTGTTTTTCAGACACTATTTACAAGGAAAAGTATAACAACAAATACATTTCTGTAAAATTATCCGTTTGATATTTAGCCTCAGGCGTTCCCCTGTATCTCTGTGCAAGTATTGTACCTTTGCAGCTGCTGAAGGCGATGGTCTGCAGACAGGAAGTTGTGTTTTAGGTTCAGGTGGGTGAGATCGTGGCTATAAAAGAGGTTTGGGGGAAGATGTTCCAGACTGCAGCAGGACAAATCAACAGAGTTGATTCTCTGGGACACCATCTAGGAGGAAGAAGAGAGATAGTGTAAAAAAAAAAAAAAGCAAGAAAAGAAAGAAATTAAAAACAAAGTGGAAGTTTATCTCCACCAGCAATGTAGTTTTAAAAGGCTAGAATGAATTATCTTTGTCCTTTTTAATAAAACAGTCTAAAATATGTGAACCTGAGCCTTTAAGAGTTGTGTTAGCATGTAGCTCTGTAGTCATCGCTGCAGCACGTGCCCTCTCTATCCAAGCGTCTATTCTGAATGTCCCTCTGGGTGCTGCTGACATGCTTGTCCCTGTTAATATTTAGAGAATAGGTTTTCCTACTTGTCCTACTTGAGTTCAAGTGAATGAGCAAGACAAACGAGTTGGGATTTAGGGTGTTAAGGCACCCAGAGACAATGGGTTTATACACTACACATAAGGCCAGTAAGTCTAATTACGTGCTATATATATATATATATATATATATATATATATATATATATATATATATATATATATATATATATATATATATATATATATATATATATATATATATATATATATATATAATAGCTCAACTTAGTTGAGGTCATTCCAAAAACCATATGTATTTTAGTTTTTGCGTTTTTTGGTGAGTGTAACTATTAGGAATATTTATATTTTAACAACACCTTGCCTTTCCTCTGAATAGCAGTAATACGAATGTTTTATAGTGATCCAGTCTGAGACTCCACTTTAATGTGGTAATCTCTCTGAAGAGGGAGCTAAAGATCAGGGTGACGGCAAGGAGGCCATTCAACCTCAAAGACTTGCAGCTCATCACCAAAATACCAGCGGAGACATTCAAAAAAAGCGGTTTAGAAATTAAAAGAAGGGTTTGATTTCTGTGAGGTGATTATATTTTGGAAAGAGTATAAAAAAAGGATAATATTTTTGTCAAATGAATGAAAAAAAAATATTGCAACAAAATATATGGTTTCGCTTGGCTGTCATTTCCAGTCAGAGACAAAACTTTTTTTTGTTAAATAAAAACATATATAAATCTAAATAGAACCGAAGTTTACGGATTTTTGGTTTAACCTTATCCATTGGTTTAATTCAAACAACAAAAAATAAAACCTGCATAAGTGTAATAGTTTAAAAAAAAGTAAACAAGGCATGTTATAGTTGGCTATTTAATCAACCTATTCATTTTCATAAATAAGCTGCAATAATTTGCTTATTAGAAATGCTCTACCTTACATACGGCCATTATATTACCATATTAAGATTTATAGGTAATGTTGCCTTTGATTTCACACTATGACCATACATTTTTAAAGGGAGGGAAAAGTGGGATATCAGTCCTTCAGCCAGGCAGCTGGCATCTTCCAGCAACACTGGGTGGAGCATTAAAACTGCACAACCGTTGCTTTCACAAAAATATTAAAGTGATCCTTTAATATGATCATTCAAGATTTTTTTTTTCCATCCACATATCTTCTTAAGAAATAATATTCCCAGGTATCTTTCTATTTTTTTACGTTCCAAAAGACTGTTTTCAAATTCATGTAAGGAAATTGAAAGCAGTCATGCCATGCAACATGAAATTCATCCATTTCATGTTGCATGGCAATAATTAACAAAAAAAGTTTTCCTTGACCTTAGGACATGTCTTCTATCATGGTTGTTTAGGCAATATAGTCTATTCTCTGCAGCAGTTAAAGTAATATTTTTTGCTCACTAAAACATGAATGCAATAATTAAGAACGGCTTTGTTTAACCCAGGTGGTAACCGTTTTGGTAAAGCAGCCTATTTTATCCTTTCAGTTGAGGATTAAAATAATTGAATAAACAAAATGAAACTAATCTCAGTGAATGAGTTCAGAAATATTTGTCTCTAGGGTTAAACCTGATTGGCTGTTCAACAGTGGGACTGCGGTGCGTGTCAAGCGAACATGTACCGATACAAAATGGACCTGACATTTTTTTGTAGTGCAGAAGAAACACATGCTTCTGTTCCTTTTTTTCCCCTCCTCAGATACTCTCACACACTCCGTACCTTGGCAGCGTGTCTGTGCCAGCGCAGGTGCTCTGTGAAGCTGTCAAAGCTGACATAGTAGGTTTGACTTTGAGGCCCCGCCGAGCTGAAAGCCAAACAGTGACTGTGCTTCTTCACCTCCTCCACCTGTATGCAAGGTATCCACAAGTGACATCAGCCTTTCAACCACAATGTCCACGCACACAATGAAACGAGAAAAATGTCTAAAATGCACGTGAAGAAACAAAAACAAAAAAAACAGAACTAACACAGGAACTACTAATTTTAAAATGACTGTTGAAGCAGTGAAATACTATGAATGCCTGCAGGGTAGATTAAGTCAGTCACCAGTTCAGTTATGAGAATATGCAAAGCAGCCGCTTGTCTGATAAACACCTGTGCGTGACAAAGGCAACAGCCAATGTATGCGAAAGGGCTTTTTAAAAATGCCTGGTCACACTCGAACATAGAATATCCTTTGTGAATAAACGGTTGCTTGAATTGGAGCTTGAATAGGACACTAGCACGCAAGTTCGCAAACTCGGAGCATAACAAGCAAATGCGGAATCTGGTGTTGTGTGTGAGACGTTTAGAAACAGGGCGTGGTGTGGATATGGAGCGTTCTTTGTGCCAAGCATAAAAGCAAATAATGCTGTCCCTGAATGCGCTTAAATCTGTTTTGCAGGAAGATATAAAGGCTATAAATGGAAAAAGGTCAATTTATTGAGAGCCATTTCAAAAAAATTAAAATAAGTGTGTCACAACGTCAGATTAAAAAGGAACGATACATCCAATGTCAGTGACGAACACATTCAGATAAAGACCCACTGACCTCAATTAAAACAACTACACATGTGTGCAATGTGTGTCAGGTTTCTGTCGTCGTCTTCCTTTCACATACCTTGCCACCGATGAGTGGGAGGATGTGCATCTTGCCCGTCTGGCTCTCCTTGATGGAGGAGACGATGATGCAGGTGCCGCATAGGATGACTTGCCGCCTAGTCCAGCGATTAACCGGCAGCTGGAGCTTCCCTTTGCGGACATTGTAGGTCCCCGAGAGCTGGACCCGTTCTGAGCTCTCGATGCTTTGGGGCTTCCCTGTAAAAAAAAAAAGAAAAAAAAAGAAACTAGTTTAAAATAACATATTGTGTAATTTATTGAAAAGAAAGGACTTAAATAATAAAAATATGAGACTAAAATAAACTATAATAAGCATTTGTGTTGTTTTTCAGAGCAGATAAATACTTTTGAAATGCATTATTTTGACAAGCCTTTTGTAGAGACCCCCCCTAAGAAAACCCATGTATGTGTAGTGACAAGTCTGGATCTGCAGTGTCTAATGTCTTCTCAATGTTGAACATAAGCCAGACCAAATTTTCGTGTCAGATAAAAGGTGACTAAATACATTTCCTGCACAGATCATCTATGCAAGAAATGTATTTACGCTCCCTACAGTAAACCAGTTGGGGAAGATTTCTTCTCGCCCACAAGAAACTTTGTGTTTGGAAAACATCTAAAAGGAAGACGACTTACTGTAGTTCATGCTTGGAAATCTAAAATAGCCATGTCAGCCAGGCATCTTTGGGTTTAAAGTAGGGAAGTTTAATCTTTTACGCTCGTTTTTTACTTGGTATCTGTCCTTTGTCAGCCCGAAGCATCTGCTCATGTCCAAGCATCAACTTAAATCACTAAAAGCTCCCTCCAAAATGATCCCCCTGCATGTTTTACCACAATAATTAGCTTCATGTGTGATAGTTTTTTGGGTTTTTTTTATGCGAAATGGAGGAATGAGTGTGTGACAACCATTGCAGTACACAAAAGAACAGAGCACTTTAAGTCCCTGCGCAGGGAGCCAGTTTGTTGTGTTTCCAAGCTACCAGTCTGACAAAATGTCCTTTGGTTTGTGCTCTTCACTGAATTAATGGGCAAATAAATCCTCACTTTATGAAGTCTAGCTGGAGACTTTAGTATCCAAGACAAGAGTAATCATACTATCATTGCTTTTGTCTTGGAGTGACAATGCAATACTCCAAAGCCCAAGTTTAGCATTTCAAAAAGAACCTTGTCACTCTTTTGCATATTTCGGCTTTTTGTAGCAAAAATATAGAAATATCACGAGCTACAAGCCTAAATAGTTGAAAAACAGTAGATTTGCCAGGAATTTTATGTATTACTCTAGCTATCTGGTATTGTCATTCTGGCTTCTAGTCAAAATAACAGAGATGCCATCTACATACATGTGACAAGTTACACAACTTTAGATATTGTGAAACTGTTAAGTTGTAAAATAGTGAACATTGTTCATCGACTATATTATTAGGCAAAGCTAAGGGTGACAATAAACATGATTTATTGCCAAACAAGCAAACAGCCCATTACAACAATAGGCCGGCATAATATCCATAACATTCAGCCCAGATTTTAGGCTTTGATGGCCTAATTGTGCGGACAGAATACCCAATTGCACTGATTTCCATGCAGTGAGGTCCAGCCCAAATTATTATAGTCTATAATGTAGGTATGAGTCTCCTTAATTAGTCTGCTATTAAGGAGCTGCTATTTTTCCTCCAAGTTTAATCCATTTGTCTGGGTTTTTATTGTGTGTTTTTCTTACCTAGTTGAGTCTTGCCCCTGCAACCCTGCCAAACCTGACAGTCAGACTGCTTATCAGGCATTCTGTCAGCTGGGCCTGTGTTATCACCCTGTCTAAACACCCAACTGCTTTCTGTCTACCACCACCTCCACAAAATGTCCCCCCGGCTGGCACGCTGTGTCCTACTTCCCTCCATTTTTTTCCGTTCTCCTTTACCTGCCCCTCTTGGCTGCCTTTGAACTTCACCGTTCCATGTATAGTCTGTGTTTTGTGGTTGCTGCATCTATGACCACAACTGATTTATCTTACGTGCTGATGTAGTTTAACTCCATGGTCATCTCCAACATATAGTGAGAAATTATTATTTTATTTTTTACAGCATACTAGCTCTTCACTGGCACACATGTCCATTGACACTAAAAAACAGAGCAAAACAGAGGTGAAGGCTTTTGAGTAGGTGTCAGTAATGTGAGCATGTGTGAACATGTGCGCACTCTTGTTGCTTTAAATAATTCAGATCTGTCACATGTCTACTGTGGGAATAATGTGGTGCAGGAGGGTCGGGCGATACCGTGGTGGGCCAACATGAGCGGATGCATCGGTAAATGCGCCGATTTTATGATGAACCTACTTTAACGAGATGCACTTCATATGCTTTCAGAGTCGAACGGATGCATGGACTTTCACACGGCTGCTAAAACTAGTCAAACCTCCAGCAACGCTGAAAAACTGGCTTTTGGAAGTCAAGTACCTTGAGCGAATGGTAGCAAGGCTGTACGATATGAACAAACACGCACACGACCAGTCAGACTATATATGGTTGTATGTGATTTGACAACAATGGGCGTACGACAAGAAGCTGATTTTTTTTAATGCAGCTATGACAATAAGATCCAGGCCAAACTTGCAAAGCTCTTTTGATGTGGCCCTGGTCCAATACACCTGAATGGCTGGCTGCACATGTAAACCTTGCAAGAAACTGGACCTTGAGGTCTGGATTTGAAGACACGTGACACTGAAGATCCACCAAACTATTAAGGTATCTTATCCACATGCTGCAGATTACAAACGCGCCAACAGATAAGATCTTAGCAGTAGTTTGCATAACACGACCCTGCAATCGAGTTTAGTGGGAAACATGGCAACAATTTACAACATTGCCAGAACAACAATTTAGTGGTTCTGGCCATGTAATCGTAAATAATAACATTACAAAAAAAACACACCTAAATCAGATAATGTTCCATGCCTTGGCATTAGGACTGAACTCTCTTTGCAGCACATGAGAGCCAGTAATAATAATGTGAAACTATTTGTTAAAGAGTATGCAAACAAGATGTTGAATTGAAATTGAAGAATCCAGTGCGCCATTATTAGCAATTTCCCTTCAGTATGTTCATTAAAAACAAGATGTGTTTGTGCCCCAATTCGCTTGATTTCCTCTCTAAATTCCTTTAATTGGACTTTTAAACCGAGCAGAGAATGAGACAGCAGGTTTTTATCACTCTTTGAAGGGACTTTATTATCACCGCCCATTTCGAGTAGAAGCTGTAAAATGGATGGTTGTTTGTGTTGCTACAATGATGTTTACACAAAGGGAGAAGTGTCCCTGGTGGCTTTTTTTGTTGTTTTTTTATAAGTTATCATATGTTAAAATATAAGACCACATACCTGAGAAATAAAAGTCTGAATAAATGCACAATACAATAATAGCTTTCCATTTTAAGCTCTAAATAGGTTGGTCAGATAAGCAAGTTAACAAACTGTAGCTTTAACAGCACTTTTAAAAATTTACTTTCGGTGATAATGTTTTGAGACCAATATTACTTACTTTTAATAAGAGATAACTCATTGGTGGGGATTTTTAATAAAAAACATGCGATGCTAAACTCAAACTTTTCACGCTCTAAATCACCTACATTTTCAGCGACCTCTCCAATTTCTCCTCTTTCCACTCGGCCTGTGAATAAAATATGGTGTTTCATACCTGTCGCTAATACTTTTGTTTGTATTTTGTATAATTTATATGTTGAAGAAATGCGAACAGAATTTTTTTTTTTCTTTTGTTGTGTCTTAATGTTTTAAGACATTGTAAACAATCTGAAAAAAATAGATTACTTTGAATCATGTGTTGTCAAAGTGGGTACAATGCGTACCCCAGGTGGGTAAGAACCGATACCTGGAACATAATGTGCAGAGTAAGGCTTTGTTGAAAATAAAAAGTCTTCAGAATATTTCATAAAAAAGCATAATTTATAATGTTATTTAGAAAAAAATTTACAGCTTCAGTTTATGAATAGAATGCAAATATCCTTTATTTTCCCACTGCAGGGAAATTCATTTGCAACAGCGGCAATGTGATGCGCAACCAAAGCATGATTTACACACAGGTTAGAATGTAAACTATATAAAAAAAAGAAAACAGAAGAAGGAATAAACAGGAGGAAAATATGTAATCAAATAGGGGTCAGAAAGAATTATCACATGGGAAAAGATTTGTACTTGTAAAAAAAAGATTTTTATTTGTGAAAAAAAGATTTGTACTTGTAAAAAAAAAGATGTATCTGTAAAAAAGATTTGTATTTATCCAACCTTAAAGTTTGCAAATCTGAAATTACAAGTTTCCAAATCTGAAATTACAAGTGTGCAAATCTCAAATTACAAGTGTGCAAATCTCAAAGTACATGTACGAATTTTGATCCGGGATCTCATCAAACACAGCCTCTCCAAATTTAAAGATGGCTTTACACAGCTTTCAGATTCATAGTCTCAGACACACATATTTCAACAGAATTTTGGATACAAAACTTTATTGACTTATAAGTACGATTGTTAAAGTTGTGCTGTTACGACTGGCGTCGTGAAATCTAATTCTGCAAACCAGTGTGCAGGTGCCTGCTTTTTATTGGTGCCTGGAGGACGACGGGGGACGTCCGATTGGTGGCTTCCCGGACATGACGAGCATAAAAGCTGCTGATGTGGACTTCCGAGGAAATCCCTCCTCTGCTCATCTCAACCGGCCACACTGTTGTTTGTTTGTTTAACAACCTGGGTTTGAGTTTGTAGGAATGAGCTGCCATTTAAGTTACCCCAGATTTTCCTGTTTCTTTTAGTCAGGGAGGTAAGTTTTTGTCATTTAGTTTATTTATTTTTCTATTAGGTAAGTATATATATATATATATATATATATATATATATATATATATATATATATATATATATATATATATATATATATATATATATATAGTGTGTGTGTCTTTTTGCAAAATCATGTTTCCAGTATTGAGCCTACATGCATGACGGTTGCAGAAAAAAATCCCATGGAAATCAGGTTTGTATTCAACCTTGTTATGATTGAATAAATGCGCTAACCCTTCATTGCGCCTGCCACACTAAGTGGAGCGGGGGACTGGTCCAAGATAGCGGCCCCACGTCTCGTCAGGGCCAATAGGCAGCCACGGTTGATTCAGCATCTATTCTTTATAATGTCTATGCCTTTCCCTGTATCAGTACTGAGCTCTGTGTGTTGTCGCGCTGGCAGAAATTGCTGCTCCTTGATTGGATAGCTGGTTGGCTAGTGGGTGGGCCCCGGGTCAGTGGAGAAGTCAATAAGCAACGTGTTGATTGGTTATTCACTCAGGCGTCAAAAAAAAGGGTCAAAATTCATAGTTCCACCTTGATTTTGTACACTTGTAATTTGAGATTTGCACACTTGTAAATTGAGATTTGTAAACTTTAAGGTTGGAATTTTTTATTTTTTTTACATCTAGAAATATTTTTTACAGATACAAATATTTTTTTTACGAGTACAAATCTTTTTTTTTTTACAAGTGCAAATCTTTGTCACAAGTACAAATTCTTTCTGATCCTTATTTGATTCCATAACAAAAAATCAACATAAATACAGTGCAAAATGTCACTGAAATCTTAGTCTTCTTTTAACAGACACACAATCTTAGGAAGAGAGAATGTGTTGCATTAGGCGAATTATTCACAAGCTTTTAGCCTCAGTATGTCACATGGGCATATATTCCGACTATTTTTAGGCTTTTGTTGGGGCATGCTCACTCCCACACAAGCATATGCACAAAAGACAGGCACGCACACATACACACACACACACCCTGTACGCCTACTCAAATACCTCTGCATGTGACCACGCTTTCAGACACGACTGCATTCGGAGCTTACAAGTATCTGACACGGACGTGGGTTGTGGGGATAGACTTTAACAGCGGGACCATGGGAACGCACCCTGGAGGAAACAGCGGAATAGGTGGGAATCCCACATGAGCATCCTGTCTACAGGAGGAAGGCAAGAGAACAGCACGATGACCCTGCAACAGTGGACAGGAAATTATAACACCTACTTGCCATATTCCAAACATGAACTGCAGGCACACCTACGCTGGGAATATTTTCAGAGTCAAGGATGTTAGTCTTTAAGGTCAGTCATCCCATAATCTATAGAGAATGGATATGAAGTGGATGTAAAAATACTCGGGCCCTGGAAGGTGGCCACGTTCATTTGCAGAAGCCAATCTATTTCTAGACTTGCACTATGAAGGAACCGGAGAACAGTGCGTGTTTGCGTGTGCAGGGAACTAAAGATAGTTTCCTTGCTTTCCCCCAGGCAGAGGAAGTGACGGTTTCCCTTCTACACTTGGATCCAACAAATTGTGTTCACCCCTGCTGCAAACAAATTACAAACTTACACAATACGCCATTCAATCTTCACAAGGCCTATGCATGTACTTCCATTCATATTTTAATTGATTTCTATAGATTAACCCCGAGCGTTACACAAACCTAACTAATAACAGTGCACGCCTATACCTAAACTCAGTTTACACATAATGGGTTCTCACAACATAACAAAGATTTAAGAGATCACTAGATCTAGTTTAAGACATTTTGGGGAAAATTTTTCTTTATAAATAAGACTACATTTACATTTTTCAAAAATGTAATATTGAAGAGTATTTACTGAAAATTTTATTAACTCATTTTCAGACTTTACAAACATAAAATAATTTTTAAATACAAAATATTTTGGCCGTTTTAGTTTGTTCAAGACAGAACTTCTTTGAAGCCTTTAAATATACAATGTAGCAACCAAAGGGCCTGTGTGATGTTCCCTTGTTCCAACACACCTGAATTAAATATACAGTATACATTGAAGGTCCACATAGCCTATATAGGACCAAATTATTACATTAAAGTGCATTTAACCAAGATAAATCTAAAAAGGTGCATGTCTATGACCCAGTCTAAAGATTGAGCTAATTCAAAAATAACAATGGTAATATTTTATACAACCATTTTTTTTAAAACATAGCTCCTAATATGACACATAAAACTTTCCAGTTGTGTTCTATAAGAGTAGCATGTGGAATATCTTCAGCACACATTATAACACCACCGTGTGAACTAGTGACGTCTTTTGTTTTATCGCATGGGGTATTTAAAATAACACTAAAGATTACTTCATTTATCTTTAATCTAAAAAGGTCAACACTTCACTCCACTGGAGCTTATATTTACCAAGAATTATTACTGATTATTCACAGCGATCTGCTAAATGCAACCTGACACTGGCACACCTCTGATCCAGGACTGGGCATGCCATACCGTAGGGCATCCATGACCCACATAAGCTACAACACAGCATCAACCTACATATATGCGATGGTTATGTGCAGGACAGAAACACACACTTATAATCCAAAGGTCCCCTTTTTAATAGAAGATAAAGAATAATAATAACAAAAAATCAAATCTACCTTATTATATATTAGGTGCGATCTTGTTTGAGGGAAAGACAGGAGATGGATGTATAAAGTGCAGTTTTGGATTAAAGGCAGATATAATAGCAGGACAAATGGCAAACCTAGGAAGGGAAACTGTTAAATGAGAGAACAGTGCATCATCTTTCTAGTTTATAGGATGTGCAGATGTGCTCATGCGACATGAAATGGCAAGAAAAGAACGCGCCTCCTGGATTATGCCTTTCCTTTACTTCTCCGTTGCTCCTCCTACACTTCGGTTGATTTGAGGTGATTACACAGACTCAAAGTGACAGAATGTGCAAGGCCAGCTGCCTGGCAGGAGTCGACAAGCCTTGCAAGAAGGTGGCAGAGCCCATCGTGGGTGACAGGTCAGCCGCTGCACTCAGCCAAAGTGCTTCACTTTTTCCCTGCTTCACATTACATTTTACTTCTGTGCAGCTCTCGGGAAGAAAGCGTGCCTTCACCTGAAAATGTGAAGCATTGAAATAAACGAAACATACCTTTTTTTTTTTTTTTTACCAACTCTGTTTAAAATTAGAGAATCCACTAATCAGAAGGCTGTTTATTGTATGAACCCTGTTTAAATATTCACAAAAGTTCTCACACAAACAGGTCAACACGGCAACGAGGGGTGGGGGTGGGGGGTGGCACTTGGGAGTGAGGACTTTTCCTGGGGGGCCGTGGATGTATGCAAGTGTGAAATGTAGCAAGCTGTGCTTTGCCTAAGAGTGATAAGAAGATGAGGAACATTTGCATGGGAAATTAACGAGATGTTCCTACATTATCGCAGTGTGACGCCACATATTCACGACCTCATCTCGAGCATCCGTGTTTTCTTGCGCTCGGTGAAAACACACATTGCTGACTTTTTTTTTTTTTTTTGTATTTTGAATAATAGAGCGGATGATTTAAACTGCAGGATTCAGCAGTCAAAATACTGTCCAATGACGCACTTAACGGTTTGAGTGGCTTCATTTCAGATCACAAAAATTTAGAGGAAAATGTTGTTATTATTTCCACCAAAAAGTGAGATTCCAGTCATAAGATACTTAAGCTTTATATTGTGTTGGGTGATACAGAATTTTTTTTTAGCATGCTAAAAATAGAGAACCACACCACAAGTAAAGATTATGGTAATTTATAACTCCAGCTATTTATTTTTAATGTCTTCTAAAATAGATTTTTAAGTCGTCATGTCATGCTTTACGGAGCAGTACGCTTCTGAAAGTCCCATCAACATTTTCTGCCCAAGACACTTTAGAGTCTAGCAGTTTAGATTGCAAAATGCTACTAAAAATTCTGCTACAGATCAAATAAGCACACTGCTAAATGCACATGTTTGCTGAGTGAGAAGCTGGTTGTTTTTTTGTTTTTAGGTACTTGTGGTTTTGCGCCATCAGCGAAGGATTAGGTATATGCAGAAGTTTCCAACCAATTTTTCAAGTACGTATTTTCATATTGTTTGCACTTAATCCTCTATACATTTCGCTTTTCTTTTTAATGGCTTTTAGCTTTTTTATTTAACTTGGTCTCAGGAATATATCCAATCAATGTAAGAAAAAAAAAAGATATGCAGGCTTTGCTGAAGGCTTCTGCTTTTTCTCACAGACTACACGTTTAATGCAAATGAAAAGGAAGATTAGCATGCAACCCTGTAGATACAAACTGGCCAAACCTCAAAGATTTTTTAATTAAATAAAATTTTAAAAAAAGTGCATGCTGTTGTTTCAGTTACAGATCAAAATTTTTTGGAACCTATTCACTTGCACAAACTTGCATCATACACAAACAAAACAACATTATCCACAAGGCTCCATACAGCAGACTTTACTTTTCTTGACTTGAATCATATTCCTGATAAGGATGTGAACAAAATCCGCTTTACACCACTTGTTTGATGAACATGCACATTATACACTTATTCATCTTGTTGCGTACGTTACCCCTGCCTAAGTCATTTCTAACAACGCGTAATTAGTAAACAAGTGACAGAGGGTCTGTGTGTGAGAACCAACTTCTCAATAGCACACTAAAGAGTCCTCTGAATCCCTCAAGCAACAGCTAAGTGACGCTCAGTGCTCGTTATATGGATGTGAGACACAGAGTATCCTTCAGCTTTACAGGACCGCCAGGGTGATACCCCCCCCCCGTACCGCACCCTCAAACATTAATGATTGTGGTCAATGAGACAAGAGACAAAGTAAATTTATGTGTGCCTGTGACCATGAGTTTTTGAGACACCCATCCTTTTCCGCCCCAGAGGAGGAGGAGGCAGGCAATTAATAGTTTGATGGATGATTAAATTCAGATAGCTAATCTCTTTCGGTCCTGTCACAGAAAACGAGTCCGCACAATCCGAGGTACGTAGATACTGTACAAAAAAAAAAAGAAATCCTCTGTCCGGTGGAACAAATCCTGAATCTAAATGAGGTCACAGCCCGTAGCCTCTTTCCTATCACGCCATGATTACCCTCTGCCCCAGGGGAGAAGGAACTAGACAGCTCTCTGCTAGTAAAGACATTGTGCAATTGTGTTTTTTTTTTCTGTTTTTTTTTTAGGTCATCACAGTACCAGTCGCAAACAAAGGAGGCAGTGTGGAGAATATAAAGACAGAGGAGAGGATGATGTCTCTGTTGGCTCCTACGTTTTCTTAGAATTTCTTTAAAAATGTTGAGGGTTCACCATAAAATTTATGGCCAACATTTTTTTAGAGTTGCTAGATTTAACATAACATCTAAAAAGCCGTATAAGCGAGGAGGCGATGGTAGTAAGATGATGAGGAAGAAAGGAGGACAAGGAGATTATGGAGAAAGATTGAAGGATTTATTGCATTACCACAACAACTCCACCTTTGAATACATCCTTGTTCAGCAGCTTTAACTGCAGCAGATGCAAACAGCGTACGGCGTGAACTCATATGTCTGACGAGCATGAATGAGGAACTAAGGAGCACCAAAACCAGGCTGGTGAATCACAATTTTTTATTTTTTTGTTCAGCTATGAATTATTTGTTAGAAAAGAAAACTGAGCTGCTAAAATACGAACAAGATCCATCATCAGGTTGATGAAACAAAAGTCACAAATAAATAAAAGCTCATTCAAAGGGGAGAACTATTAATGCTTTAAAAGACGAGAGCACACGACTTCGCACAGATGTGTGAAAATAGGTAGCTTAAGACGGCCTGTGCTCTGACATACATGGATGCATGCCTCCCCTCCCCATCCCGACTCCTGCTGCCGTTATGTAATGAATGTGTTGTTATGAAACTCCGCACTGGAAAATACAGGCCCACTGATCAGCAACCTCAAAGCTCACACAAGGGAAAAACCGGAGCTCCAGGATTGGTTCGTATAGCAGTTTGAGTGTGTGTGTGTGTGTGTGTGTGTGTGTGTGTGTGTGTGTGTGTGTGTGTGTGTGTGTGTGTGTGTGAAAAATGGAGAAAATACAAAACGCCTAATACAATCAGCTTGCATGAGAGTTAGCAGCAAATTAATTTGCATGCACGGTAGTAAAAACGATTATGATTGTAGGCGCTGATAAACATCAGAGCAGTCCCAAGTGATGGAGCAAGTATGTTTGCTGAAACGCGTGGAAACAAAATAAAGTAAAGTACAGAAAGTAAAACAGTGTTCAGAGCAGCAGTGTGACGTACCGAGAGCTCTGCAGGTTAGTTTGTGGGAACAGAATTTATTCAGCTTGCAATGTAAGAAAACAAAAAAATAAATGCAATAAACTGTCATTTGTGAACAATAATACATAAAAAACTATATACAAGAAAATGGCTAAAGGCATGTCACGCAAGGCAGCAACATAATACTAAAAAAATTAGTGTTGTTTTTTATAGACAATCAAAGATATAATGTGAATATTAGCTGATTACTTTGTTAGCCTATCTGCTCTGGCAGCCAGTTGGCTAACTGACAGGCCGCTGTTTGAAACATGGAAACTCTAGTTTTAAAATTCTCAAGAGATGGTTTGTGGCTGTTAATTTTCTCACGCGATCACTTTCTGTGTTTTTCCATAATGGCTAAGGCTGACTGGCAGTGTACAGGCAACAAGCTGCCTTCCTCTGTCTGTTGCATACTTCAACATTTTTGTAGATATATCTTATGAAAAACAAGGACACTAATGGATTTGAATTAAAGCTCAATCAACACTCTTACAAAGGTAACGCCGCTTTCAGTCTACAGCTAGCAAGCTGCAATTTACATGTCTGTTTGTTATACTTCAGGTTACAGAGTAACTGCTTAATCAATCTTATAACGTTTTAGTTGCATTAGAGATAATTGCTGCTTTACTGTTTTCATTCTAAGATCCCTTTATTTGCACTAGATGGAATCTGTACTCGGTGAAAAAAGCCTTATATATTCAAATCATTTGCTAATTATTTCAGTAACCTGATGCAAATGTAAACGAAGTTGACAGCTACCACTTAACCTG
Source organism: Orestias chungarensis (assembly GCA_032876305.1). Lineage (NCBI taxonomy): Eukaryota > Metazoa > Chordata > Actinopteri > Cyprinodontiformes > Cyprinodontidae > Orestias > Orestias chungarensis. The sequence goes on along the minus strand of JAVLVB010000458.1, from coordinate 876,003 downwards.
AACTCTTTTAGGGAACTGAAATCAATCCCGTCAGGATGGCCTGTAATGCATCTTGTGGCGAGGTTAGTGGAGGTTTCATTTGGCGCCTTCAGTGACAGATAAGAGTCTCGTTTTGTTATCTTATCGTGACAAACCTGACTTTGTAAACATCAATCATGCCCCAAAAACAAAAATAAATAGATCGGTTTATTTTTAATAAAAAAAAAAGGAAAAGACAAGAGAACAGTGAAGCTAATTCAACAGCAATCTACTCTTTTCTTTGATTTTTAATTAGTTTAGAAAGAAAACGAAAAAATCCTTTGAAGACAGTGTAACCTGTTTTTAGGGTCTGCAGATCCAGCCACGGAATAAAAGCCAGGACTATTTTCCACTAAACTTCCAAATCTTTTTTTACAATAAATGCACAATAACCTTGTTCAAGGGAGCAAAAGATAAAATGCAACTGTATGAAGGAAAATGGGAAATTAGCAGGTCGTGAACAGGAGGAAAAATAGGAAATTGTACATTCACACACCAGTTAAACTAAGCTTGCACATGTGTGAACAGAGTTACTGTTGTGTGCTACTAAACTGGCAGGAGATCCACAGTCCAGTTATGTAATGTGTCTCTTTTACTTCTTATTGTTCGTCATTTCTCCAAAACACACACGTCATTACTAAGCTACAGGTTAAGGGTATTCACTGTTTCCTTTCCCACCTCAGTTGTCCTTCGGCACAGCCTGCGCCTTCATACTCAAGCATACGCCACTGACAGCTACGGGTCACTGCAGTCCAGGCACAGGGTGGCACACGGTCACAAGTGATGCAGCGCTGTCGCTAACATTTAAATACACATAATCAGGCTTACAAACAGGTAGGCATTTTGCGATTACAAGAAAGCAGAGGCGGGATGTGGCGGGCACATCAGGTGCGTCCAAAGCGAATCCCAACAACAGCGAACGGAATGTGTCAGTCCTGCAGGGAGATTCTGCACAAAACTGTGATCTGTGGCACACATCTGCAATGTTCATGCTTTATGTCAATTAAGTCGTATCGCTGCAGCACACCATATGGGGTCAGAGCAGAGAGAGTAGATGGAAAATACAAATCACAGACAGTATCCTACACACCTATTTTCCATCGTTTCCTGTGACTGAAGCGTAATTACCAGGTAAATTCAGATAAAAAGATTCAAGGAAGTTTTTGCTAACGGAAACAATTTTTTAAACAATATTTAAAAAGTCCCAGTACAGGTCTTCAATGACTTCTACAATAACTACAGTTCAAAGTTGTACAGAATAACTAAGATGAGTTTACAATGTACACAGGGAATTTTTTGTTTTGTTTAATTACAATATTTTTGTTTCTTAAGATAGAAATCAGTCTTACCAAAAAGACAAATTCCCCACACAAAAGGTTAAAACAAGCAAAAAAAACAATGAAATAAAAAAATGTGACAATTCGTTTTCTGTTTTGTAAAAATCTGGCCTGCTGTGATGATTTTATTTTAATCCATTTTGACTTCCAGAACCATATAAAAATGAATAAAAAGAAAGAATATGTTTTTATTTATTTTATTTTTTATAACCTTGTCTGCCCTAAATGATCAAATACTAATTTGTTATCAGTCATATAAAGGGAAGAATTACTTGACGTTAAACAGGCTTTAAGACAAAATTGGCATAGAACTTATGAACTTAAGCATGTAATATTTGAAAAATATTGACATCTTTGACTATCCAATGAGACACTATACTATAATGATGCCAAAGTATACACAATTAATTGTATTGTTTTTATCTAGTAATTACTTTTGTTTATCGTCTTCTAACATTTAGAGTGCAAAAATGCTAAACCTTTATTGTTATTTTTTTTCTCTTTTTTTTCCCACAAACGTGTCTTCTTAAATTTGTGCTTACTTTGACATTCCCTAATGGCAACATTAGTGATCTTTAAGCCCGCTTCACTCAGCAGAAGAGGAGAAATATGTTAATACGATTGGACTGCCCAAATTGCACAATCAGAGATCTATAAAAAACGCAATTTTCACGTCAACTTTTTGTCAGCAGAGATTTATTGTTGGACCTTTTCAAGCTTGTCAACAGTAATATTTCCCTTTTTATACATTTTGGGAAACTGTAGAACGCAAAAAACAACAATGTTACAGATATTTTCTCGAGGCTTTCTCCGACTAATATAAGAGCGTCCCCAGCCTCACATATTATCTTTTCACCCAGGACACTGGTTGCTCATCACCAGTATCACTGTGTCACTTCAGCCTCCGCATTCTGTCAGTCAGAAGTTGCTAATAGCCTGTATTCAGCAGCAGCCTGTCTGCACTCTCCTGCAGCACACAGCTTTAATAAAACACTGCGCCTCATACTATGAAGCCGGGTTTAAAGACGCAGAGAATCAAGTCGGAATAGTGTACTGTGGTCTTATGAAGCATATAACACTACCAGGTTTAGGCTTACCCACCCAGCGTTTGGCTCCACCGTCCCCCACGCCAGGGGTGGCTGTAACATGAGAGCAGAGGTGACGGGAGAGCAGCGATAAGAAGCAGGCTGACAACACCTCCCCCTGATACAAGGGCTAATAAAGAGGTGAGATGGGATTGCTAATTGGAGAGTCAGTTAAATTTTGAAGTAGTCCAAAAGGTTACAGCTATTTGTGGCCAACATTTATGGTGATAACTAGATTGCAGGCGTCTCAACACGTCTCTGTTTTTTTCTTTACACCATAATGCTTGGTCGACTGAACACATCCAAACCAGGTAGCCTGCTTCTCGATGTGTTTTTAGGTGTGCACAGCGGCAAAGTTGTAAGTACTGTTGCCTTGTAGACAGGGGGTCTGGGGATTCGAATCCCAGTCTGGGTTCTATTTGCATGTCATATCTGGGTGATCCGGTTTTCTGTGACGGTGCAAAAATATATATATATAATGCCCACAAAATAGGCGTTTGTTGCAAACTGCCACCCTTAGTCTACCTTTACTTTCGCCCAATGACTGCTGCAGTTTAACATCAACCTCCCCTGAGTCTGCAAGGATAAGCGGGTGAAAACAGTGAATAATTCCATAAAAGTTTAAATTCAAATAAAGTTTAAATTCGATTTGTATGACATTTTCATAGATTTAAACGTATTTAGAGAGAGTATTGTAAATAGCGTCGTAGTTCAATGTTAAACCCTCTTTTTGTAAGTCGCTTTGGATAAAAGCGTCTGCTAAATGTATAAACGTATAAATGTAAATGTACTTCTTTTACTCTTATGTATTTTTAATGTTTTTTTTATTTATTTTTTTTAGTTAGAGTAACTGAGTCATTTACTCATTTCAAAATGTATTCGTACTTATGGCAGGTTTCATCTTCTGTATTAAAAAGCTTCCTGCTGATAAAAATTAAATTTTTTTAACCACAACAATACGCCTGTCCTTAGAATATTAAGGTCTGATGGTCAAAAGAGGACCAAAGTCTCTCATATTATAGTTACCAGGTAGTAAAAAATGATTTGTCTTTTGTGAGAAAAATTAAGTTAATTGAAAGGTAAAAGTGATTATCTAAATTATTACTTCTTAATACACCAGAAACCTCCACAAGGTACTTCTGAATTTTGCTGATTAAATAACTTAATGAACAAGTTGCCAAAGGTTGACATGAATGGAAATCAGAAGATCGCTTAAAAAGGTAGAAAATGAGCAAAACTGAAACACAATCTGTTAAAGTTGCGTCACAGATGCAAGAAAATGGATTTGTGTTTTTCTTGTAGGACTAATAAACACATGACACCACATATTTAATTACCAGGCTCTTAATCTGTAAACTGAAAAAAAGGGATTCAGGCTAAAACTTCTAACATCCTTTAGGAAAACAAAACAAAAATAACATCCTAATTACGGGTGCATCAGATCTGACACCCCGAGATCCAAACAATGTCGGCAGTTTCACCCACGCCTATTCAACTGCTGCTTTCCCACAAAGGCCCTGTCTCCTCTCTCCTTTTCTGTGATCAAATTTAGGTCTAATCATGTGCATGTCTGTCAGAAAACCTGATGCAATGTCAACTCAAAAACTAAGGCTTTAAAATAATTTTTAAAAACTGGGTTTACAAGCAGATCAAAAGGTACAACCAAAGCAAGATTAGCCATAACGATTAAAAAAAAAAAGGAAATGGGGAATATTCTATTTAATATTTATGAAAACATGAAAAGCCAAACTTAACAAATGTAATTTTTTACTGCTGTTAATTGTATTTTTTTACTCATATTTTAGGGCAGCATTGTTGCAGAGTAAATAATACAATAATTATGTGAGTCGTAGTGATGATCTCCATGAACAAATGTGATTTTATGCCTTCAGTATTCACTGAGCATGTGCAACAAAAAACACAGAGCCGACAGTTTCCTTAGCAGGGGACGACCAGTTTAAGTAGGCAGCAGCAACATTTTCATAGATGCAGACATGGCACATAGATGAGCAAGTGAGCACTGCACTGTAAAATCAAAGCAGTGAGTTGTTATGTATGTGTGTGTGTGTGTGTGTGACTGACCAGTGGTATAAACAGAATGTGAAGCCTGCTTCCGGCACCTGTCTGAACATGTTTCACTCATGTGCGAGGATACGAGCGCGAAACGATTGTGCCATTTCTTATCTGTAGTCCCAACTCCGCTAATACGCTCTTTGTATGACTGTCTTGACAAATGTCAGAAAAACAATAAATAATTTTAATTGTATTTACCAAAACTGCTCTTATCATACCTAAAGAGCAACACTTTGTACAGATCCTACAATAATAGATAACCGTATGAATATTGTTGCTGGAATATCTGCAAGAAAAAAAAGAAGTCATCTGAGACAGGTATTAAAAAACTGGGATTTAGGCTTTCTGCCAACATATGGTTGTTTGGAATTAAATGCTGATAAATATGTTTTTTTGTTTTAAATCAATAAAAATAAAGTTCTTTATTCGGCCTGTTAAGGTTAATGCCTGCCATGTTGAGAAGAGTGACATCATCCACCCCTTTTGCTGCTCTGTAGGCAAACTGAAGTGAATTCAATATTGATTGAATATGTCTCAAAAAAATCCCATTTGATGATTTTCTTTCTTTTATTGCAAGAGAAGTTAACATAATAGACTAAAAATTGTTTGGTTGCTTAGGTTATTTGAGTAAGAGAATGCTAGAAATAGACAATTTCCAAATGTTGGGATAGTTTCCAGAGCTCCAAGGATTTGTCGAAAATGTAGCGAGTGTATCTGCTAATCACTTGGCACTGTCTCTGAGAAGCAACCCCTCCCCGATACCACAAGGGCTTGGACTTTTCCCTCAGTTTGATCTCTTTGAGCTGTGAAAAAGCTGAGAGTTCAAGACTAAAATCGTAGACATTTAAATGATTATAAAATGTGCTTAATTAATTATAAAATAAAAATCAGATGCAGCAGTAATGCCAATCATTGTTTTCACCCTCCCAAGATTGACAGGAGTTACCTGAGGTCAACAAACTATGCATCTTATTCTTATTAATAATTAACTTGGGCTTAATTAACTTATTCTGCTATTCATTGTCGCGTCTTTTGGAAATATGAGATAAAACTTTGTGAACACTGGTAAAAATGAAAAAAAATCACGGTGCTACAAAGTCGCAGTCAAAGTCAAACCTCAACTTAAGTGAAATATTACAGAGAGCTGTGCAGAAACAAATGGAGAAACAAATGCACATGAAAACCTTAAAGAACAGCAATGTCGAAAGAAAAAGTGGGTCAATAGTCCTCCACAATGATAGGAGTGTCAGATAAGTTCAGAACAAACTACAGCTTCAAGGTTATCTGCTCCAGGGGGGTAAATCATGGTTCTCCTTTAGATTTTATATACACTTGTTTTAAATATGAGTCTATGGGTTTTTGTTTATCCTCTGACTATAGCTTCAACTAACCGCTGGGGATGCCATACAAAACAATTTAGCTGACAATAAAAAACAGAGTATAAAGATAAGAGAACAAACAGCACTTAAAAATGTTTAATGTCTTGCGTATCTGTCTGAAATAAAGTTTTTTTTTTATGTGGTATTAAGAAACTGCCATTGCATTAAAAAAAAAGCTCGAGAAGCGGCTGTTGAATACCAAACGACAAGCCTCAAAGTAATCAGACCCCAGGTCTGTGGTTAAGGCCACAAACAGAAACAACCAGAAGCCAGAGCACGACTTTAAACAGAGCATAGAGGGAGTGAATCAAAGTGCCTGATGATGAATGGGGGGTGGGTTGTGGCAAAGCAAGCGATGAATGAGGCTGCGAATTTGCAGCGCATTCCCCCGGCCCCCACGTGCTCAAGGTTTTTCTCCTTCTCCCTTCTTCCCCTTTCCTTTTGTTTAAAATTTAACAAGGCCTGGAACGGCGGAGGGCTGAGACGGGGATCCGGGGTGTTCTGGCACAGCTTTGTGTCACATGCAGGGGCCATGTGAACAAAGTGGCACCGAGGGAGAAGTAGGTGTGTGTGTGGGGGGGGGGGCATAAGAGTAAAAGGGAGTGACAGTGAGAAAAACAGAGAGAGAGAAAGCTTTCAACCAGAGGGACCATTAAGCAATGCTAAATAAATTTTTTTTTTCAAAACTAAAAAATATTCTGCAACTAACAACATGCACGAGCCCAAACTTGTACAAGGATAAACACAGTGCTGGAAAGTGACGGGACACTTCCTGTTACAACAGGTGCCTGTCACAGCTTGGACAATTATCAAACTACTGGAGCAGGAGACACGCAAATTTCCACGTTAATGATTGAGACGAGTGTTTTTTTTCACATCACATGATTTCAGAAACAATTGATATTTTCTAAATATGTAAAAAAAAAATATTGTATTGTCACATTCAAATACTAAAACCTAAACTTACTACAGAGTGATAAGAAGCTGAGACAAAAAATGTTCAGGTTGGTCCAAGTCTCTAATTGAGTGCAAAGTTGGGTTGTTTTTAAAGCTACGTGATGAATCAAAGTGTGAACTTAAAAATGTAATTTTTCTAAGCTAAAAGTTAACAAAAAAGCTACTAAAAAATGACAATTTTTTTTATTTATTATGGAGCATGAAGTGACCTGATTAAGTCCCTCCTCCTGTTGTTGTTGCACACTGCCTGACAGCTGGCTGCACGTCCTGGACTACAAGGATGACGTTCAGTTAATACAAATATATACAGCAAATATTAGCTCTCATAAAAACATAGACAGTTATTGTGGATGGTTCGAAACCTACGCAGACGGTCTGACTTAAACTTTTTTTTTTTATTAAACAGTGAGGGAAACCACAGACCTGCTGAGTAGATACCCTTGTGTAAACCTTAGTACCAACCAGGGATACTCACAATTATGGTGTGCTAGTTGAATTTGTGTTCATAATCGGGACGACAAGCATCATCACGTACAGCTTTAAGCGTCTTGCATGGAAGCTCATTGTTTCATACGAACTGCTTTTAAATCTACAACATTTCGCGACATCAACTCTGCTTTCCTCTATATGTGGTGGATCGTAATAAGCTCTCTTTATAATGTTATAAAAAAAACAACTAAGGTTGCATATTAAAGGTGGGGAAAAAATAAAGTGAAGTGGATTTACCCATGAGATTAGGAGGACAATAAGATGTGTTAATGTTCTCTGCAACTGTTAAAAATGTACATTTGCATTGCCGGGACAGGACTGTACCATGCAAGTTCATTTTTCACCTTTTATCTTACCCTCACTTGCCAATGAGGAAGCATAAGTCTTGTACTTCAGCGTATTTCTGAGAAGCGCGGATGAACTTTAAACTAGGTCAGTTCATGCTAGCGACGATGTCCTCTTTTATTAGGAACACAATCTGAGCTCCACCCAAACACAGTTTATCTAGCTGCATCCTGACGATGCAAACACAGAGTCTGCGTTGGCCTCCTCACGATTCACATATCATGTTTGATCAATCAAATAACTGTGTACTAAATATTTAATACATCTGTCCGAAACCTTTTTTTGCTCAGGGAATGTTAAATAAAACAAAATTCTAAGAAGCTAAAGCAAAAAGACCCTCTCTAGAAACCGTAGCTTTGTAAAAACAAATCAGCCTAAGCACCAGTGGAATGGTGGTATTTAAAAAAAAAAATCCCATCCAGGAACTGACACACTTCTGTCCTGTATGCTAGCAAGCATGCGGGCCTCATGTTTCCCTAATCTGAATTTTTGGGCCTCTTTAATGCTGAGAGTTGCAGATGTTGCACGGCATTAGGCTGTGCCGCTGCTGATCAAAGCCGTGGATAGCGAGGCCCTGCTGGCATGTCTCTAATCCTCCCCTCATGCATCTAGTCAGAACTGCGGCGGGTGCTTGGGTCGAGGACGGTCAGTTTTCTCCATGGAAGGATTCTTTTCAATGCCTCTGCTGACGCGCAACGACAACTTGAACCCCAGCTGGCACAAGGGAAGCTCAATTTCTCAGCTCATATCTGAGAGGTGCCTACCTAGCCTGACATTGTTTAGCCCAAGACTCAGTTGCTAAGCAAGAAACAAGAATGACTTTAGTTAAATCATTTCTTTTTTTGTTTGCCATCTTCCCTGCCCCGAACAAAGTTATATGATATGTTAATGCAAGTATTTCCCCCGTCAAAACAAAACAGCAAGTATGTTGATTATGCATCACTTATTGGTTTCAAGGTACAAAACAATGGCAAGAAGTCAGGGTTTCAAAACAGCCACAATTTTCTATCCTTCAACTCTGAACTTCAAAGTCAGTTTAAGAAGAGTTTAATAACAGTGGGATGCTTCGCCAACTGATCAGGTGCACTGTTGGTCAGCTGGATGGTGGAAATTTACTACGCCTGTTTGCAAAAAGGTTGTAAACAAAAAAAAACTAGAAAAATATGATTTGAAGACTAAAACAGTCCAAAAGTAACTTTAAGGAGCTGGCTGAAACCCAAAAAACCACAACTTATTGCAGTTAATTGATACAAAAAAGAGGTGATTGGTGGTTATTGGCTAGCTTCATATGATACAGACATAGCAAACATTAGATTCAGGCTGATGTAATGCTTTTATTTTATTTTTTATATCGAACCAATATACAATCTCAATATCGGGTTGGGGCACCACTAACTCCAGCTATATATTGGAGCAAAGAATTAACCTGACAATGGGCTGGGGATGATTTTAGTAATGTGCATGCTGAGATTTAAGCAAACAAGGCATAGTAATCATATTGATCACTTAAATGATCAAAAATGTTGTTAAAGTACAGATAGGCACCACAATAGCACAGTACTCTGCTAGTATTGCATTGACTGGTAAAGGTATTCTGCAAAGTGCATAATCAACACACAGAGTCACTCATTTCAACAAACAATATGCATCAATGTATTTGATGTAATTAATAAAATTCCGCCACTTGAACATGGCTTTAATCCTTAATAGTAATGACAGTTGATGCAGATATTTTGCAGATCTTGGCAGAATATACAATTACTTAAGCCTAAAATGTTCATACTCCTGGTGAATTTTTGATATAAAGCAGTATTTCTATTTTACCAATACATTTCTTCTATAAATATTAAGAAATTGTAGCTTTGTTTTAACTTGTTTTCAACTGAGAATCTGTAGTTGGAGGGAAATATTAAAGTGAAGGCAAGGAGAACTTCCAACCTCGAAAAAATAAAATAAAAAAAAGCAAATCACCAACGCCTACAACAATAAATACCAGTGGAAACATGTCTTAGAAAGCTGACTTGCAAGTTTGAAAAAAAAGCATGATGCAATACAAGTAAGGCTTTGTTGAGTGATTATTGACAAGAAATTAAGTTCCCAATATGGCTGAAGAATAAAAATCTCTGATTATCCAAATCAGAATAAAGAACTTTACAGAAATTATTACAAAATTCTAGAACCTAAAGTATATAATTTTAGCAGCAATAATATAATTATCGACACTTATATTCCATACCTAAAAGACACTTTACAATATACTAATACTGTATCTGGAATATTCTTCTTACTTTATGTTTTTAAATGACCTTTATGAGGGAGACCCGCAGATCTTGGAATGGAAAGCAATAAGCTAAAGGAAAAGTTAAGATATAAGGGAAGATAAACGGAATCGGTCAGATGGTGTGAGGGAGGAGGAGATGCGAGAAAAGATAGCAAGTGGAGGAGGAGGAAGATCGATCAAGAGAGAGAGATTGAGAGAGGGAGGAAGATTTAGTCTGAGAACAGAGAAGGGACAGAACGTCGGCCATGAAGGAAATCTATATTAGACCAAAAACTGTTCAGGTAGCTTCAACACACCAAAGCTGACAGTGCTATCCTCTCAGCATCCGTCTCAGTAGACACACAGATACAGCTGAAGGCTTCAGCAAGTCTCCAAACCATGTGAACTCTCGCGACATAATTACAAATTACATGCAAAAGGCCATTTAAGAAGTCTATATTCAAAAGGTATGGATGAGGCAGCCTCAATCCTGCAGATGATCTTTGCAGATTCCTTCACATACAGATCTTTGATTATCCCAACTGAATGTGACACGTAAACATTAGACCTTATAATACAAAATGACTCCTTACCAATATTTAAACAAAGCAGAATGAGAGAATATCAATATAATGAATCATAGCCTGTAAAGCTTGTTGTTTGGAGTTTAAGAAAAAATACTTTCATAGAAATAGAAAAAGTATGTGGGCTCAGTCTGGCGCACTGACTGTACAAAACTAGCAATGGAGCAACGACAAGACAGACTGATTCTTTACTTCATTAAGCCTTTAAACCTTGCAGGGACGTTTTAACTCATCACGGCACAGGATGCTGACTTCAGTCCGAGGGGTAAGTAAGTCTGAAAAAATATATGTATAGGAATAGATTGCTAAAATTACATTTACTTGTCTCAGTTGCACTAAGATTTACGTACAAGACGGTTCTAAATATTGTCAATTATTTTTAAACTATGCATTATCTGGGAGTTGCAATTATAGATATTAGCCATCAGGTTCTTTTTGTGGGTTTTCTGAGTAAATTACTTGATAGGAATACTGTTTGGATTCCAAAAAACCATTGAACTCTTGTAATTCAAAATTGCTTTTGGATTTAACCCAGACATCTCTGGAAATGTCCACTGTGGAGCTTGGCTTGAGCTCAAAGCAAGAAACTCAAGTTATTGTCGGGATTTGCTGAGTAAGAGGTTCAATAACACAAGCATTAAAGTATTATTTATTTCAAGTTGAGAACATTTGCAATGAATTTTCTTTGTGTGTAATAAAAAAACGATGCACTATAAATGCAGTTTTGAGAAACCAATCTTTACACTTATAACAGGTGTCAATTTTACTATGATGGTTCTGAGCTATAAATAAACCCTAGCAGGTAGACAGCAAAACACTTTTTTATATAGGAAGAGTGAATACGAGTATTGAAACTGTCCGTTACCACGTTGTTCTGCAAAAATAATACTTCATGCCAAACTTAAATGTCTGACAGTGACGCAGGAATTAACCGAAATTAGGTTACACTTTTTGAACTTGAACCATAGCTTTAACACAAAAAAAGTTATACCTCATCGGTTTCTTGGTCAGGAAGCGTATGATGTGTTACCAGTTTAGTTAAGGCTCTGCTTTAGAAACAAACCGAATGGAAAAAGGGATTATTTTAACGCTTGGGGAAATCAGAGTCTGCCACACGATTTTTACAAATATGGGTAATTAAACCATAACTGACAAAAAAACTAAAACACATCAAACCTCCAGAGTTTATAGTCGTCTTATTGTGCAGTTTTCTAGAGTAGAATGTGCATGAACTAATTAAATATTCCTTACGTTTTTATTAATCTCACTTATGAAAGATTTTTTTTATTCCTTTCTTGTCTAATAAAGCTGGCTGGGCATTACAAGAGACTCCTCTGTGGACAGTTCTGAAAGGATCCCTCATTGGCCTGCCAAAGAGGACAGCGGCCCTTTGATCTGGTTGTCCTTTAGTACGTGTGTGTGCGTGTGTGTGTGCCTGTTCGTGAGGGGGCAAAGTGTGTTTCCTCATCTGGCCTCTGCAGAGTCGTTTCTACTGAAGCATGCCCTGACCTCATCTAAGGCAAAGTTGTCTTTGAATAGTGCGAACAATCGTGCAAAACGCGCCATGGCAACCTCTCCAATTAACAGGCTGTTCACATCATTGTACTTTCTAGCCTAATCATGTCAAATACCTCATCGGTTACCCATATTAGCAATGTAATTCGTCATACTGGCTTGCTAATAAAACTAAACCAAAGAAACTGTATGCGTGGTATTGCATGCTTTGCATTTTGGATTTCCAGATTCAAAGGTTGCTTTGCACTGTCATATCTTCTCGATCTGTGCAGAACAACCATTCAAAACATGCTGAACATGTGCATGCACATTATCCTCCTCATGCAGCCCATCTCTAAAACCCCCTTCCTGTTCATCAGACATGCCTAACATTCTGGGGAAGCCGGCGTACATTCCTCAAATGCCTCTGCGTAAAGGAAGGGCAGAGGAGCCGATAGACGCGTCACGAGTGTCGGCCCATCTTCCTCTTTACATGACATGTCTGCGTTTGCCTGGGGGTAGCAATCGTTGTCCTTCCACACATGTTCTAGGGAGTTAGGTCTCTTACAGACACAGCAGCCTGGGTTTTGAGCGTTGCTCTGGAGCCGGAGGCCCAGCTTGGGTGACCATTGGTAAGCCGTCTCACATGGCATATAGAGGCATGGGGGTTAAGATCAGCATAAAGACTTCTTTGGTTATCTGCATCATTTGATCTTGCTATGCGGGTTCATGTAAGGCTGATTTTTATAGTTTTTTTGAATTCACATCCATCCAACATAAACCTCGCTTTGGATGCTTATATAGCCAATCTTAATTTAAATTATTCCTGAAGATCAGCAAACAATTTTAAGGAGCACCACAAGTTGAATGATATGTGTGATTACGAACTCAACATCAAAAGGCAATTTTTAGCTTTTAGTAGGGGTGTGCATTATATATCATTTATCATCATTGTGATGAATTTGTCACAATTGTGTTTTATCATCACAATGAGAAATTAGGGTTTGTAATGTTTGAAATAATAGCCAAGTAATGTCCCAGTTTGTTTCCTCATAGCCAATAGGATGAAATGCAGTTACTGTGTACGCTTTACAGATAGAAAACACGCTTCTTTAAGCAACTGGTGTCATAAAAAGGGCTATTTTAAATTGATATGTTTTTTCAAGAGACAACTTTTTTGTTGATGAAATAGTACCAAAGATATAGTGACAATTTCCCTATCTAATCGTTTCTAATATGACAAAATTGAGGACCAACAGTTACTTATAAAACATCTTTACCAGACCCACATCTCTGCCATCCGCCGGGTCCTGTTCCCACAACCAAAGCGACACTGGTGAAGAAAAGGGGCTTCCTGAGCTTCAGAGGAGCAGTGCGTTAACTCGGCTTGGCAAGCAGGAAGTGTGACAGTAGCCCTGCTGGATGCCAATAGGACAGGCACTGCGCGGCATGTCAATGACTTAAACTCACAGAGTCCACGGAGAGGGTTTATGTTCCTCCCAGGCCATACTGCTCCCATCGCTATTCTCCATCCAACCACAAAGGCATTCAGCCTTTTCAATTGGATGATAATGGGCCAGAAGGCGGAAAGGGCCCCCCTTATGTCTGCGCACCATAAGTTGTGTTGAATGCCTTTGTGGGGGTGTCACGCACATCCATTGGAGCAAAGCAGGCCGCTACACGGCAACAGAGACAGTTAAAGCCGGAAGACAAGAAAAAATGAATAAGCAGATCGATATGAGGAAGTCCTTGAAGCAACGTAGATCTAGACAAGTGATAACAGCCTTTAAGTCACAATCACACTTGTAACACTGTAATCCGACAAACAATGTCAACGTAAGAAGATGTAATTAATAATCATCCAATGTAGAGATGCAGCAATCAATAATCCAGGGAAAACGGCTCCAATTCTCTGGTAAGTAATTGTAAAGCAGGCAACTTCAAAAGTGTGTCTGATAATGTACATTTGAATACAATATAAAAAAATCTGATAAAACGCTATGCTTTGATGTAGAATCTTATAATCCCATCATTTCCTGTTTGATTCAAAACTCCTTCATCCATGAATTAATCTGCAGCCCTTTTTTTACCTTTTTAAATCATTCTTGTCTATAAAACGCAATGAACAATAAAAAAAAAAAAAAGTAAAACAGCATCGGTGCATCTCTAATCTAAAGTAATGCAACATGATTCTTTTAAATGAAGCGCTATTTGCAGGGCAACCTCACCCTGCTGAGAAATAATCTGCATAATGTGCAGCTGTCTTAGCCTTTTAGTGGTTTACAATTAGTCATAAACAGCAACGTTAAGCATCATGATAAAAACTTCTCAACAGGTTTGAGGAAATAAGCACAAAGACGATTTGTGAAGAATTACCTGCATAAAAACGAAACAGGGAGCCAATTTCTGTGTTAAATCCCTCCTCTTGAACTCTCCAAGGGTCCCTAAATCCAAGCTTAAAGAGAAATTCATTCTGGATCTGCAGAGGCCTCTCATCTGGACTGAGCCTCCTCACAGCCTCACCATGCAGCTGAACGTACAGCGTGGGGCATGAATCGCTGGAATCTCCATTTTGAAGCTCTATCCGCTCCTGTTTTATGGAATCTTGACCACAATCTTGAATGCCTGGTGTAATATCTGCCAAGAACAGCCCTGACAATGAGCCGGCGCTGCTGCTGGGTGGCAGGCTGCCCAAACTGTGCGAGCTGAGTCTGCTATTGGGGCCCATGTTTTTTGACATGTCATTTAAACGACCCAGGCTGCAGTGGTCGTAGCTCACGGCCAAGATGCCGTTGTTGTGGTCAATGTCTGAGCCAGACACTGGGCAGTCGAGCTCCAGCTCGTCTGAGGAACTCCCATACATGTCGTTGCCCTCCGTGGCGCTGTCAAACGAGGGGGTGAGGATGGACGCCTCTGTTCCCAGGATCATGTCATCACTAAGGGAGTCCCTGTGCTCGCTGAGCCGGGCCCCTGAGCTCTGGTCATCGAACGCACTGCTCTCCACATCAGAGCCGGAGTTCAATCCGTAGCTGTCCACTCCATTCCTATGCTCCGAATCGTCATCATTGGGGATATCCATGTTGGAGTTCAGGTCTGATAGCGAGCAGGTGATGTTGTCCTGTGACTCTGATCCTGGGGTGAAAAGTTTCCCATCAACTTCCTGTTGCTTTTGCCTGTCACCTGCGTCCTCCATGAGCAGCAGCCTCAACCTGTCACCAGGGTGCCGGGTCATCTCTGTGGATTGCAGGGAAGTCTGGACGGTGCTCTTCCTAAGTGGCCCGTCCTTTGCTTGAAAGGCATCCTCGTTGAAGTCGCACTTCACCTTGCAGCTGCCATTCTGGGTGATCTTGGAGCCATCTCTGCAGAAACTGCGCATAACGGAGCTCGACTTGCTGCAGAGTTTACTCAGACTGAGCGCCACCTCGCCGGCCGTGGTGTCCACCGTGCAAAGCACCGGCCTGGGATGAGAGGACGACAGCCTGTCGTGTACATGGATGCAGCCGCGGTGCAGATCAGCTCTCACCCACTCGCGGTCCGCCGGCTGCAGCTGCAGGTTGAGTCGGCGCTTCAGCAGCGTCTTCCTGTCCAGACTGCGATTGTGAAGCGCCGCGGAAGACAGGGCCGTGCTCATCTTCGCAGTGACAGCGGTGGCGGCCGTCGCTGCGGCGGCGGCGGAAAGGTTCCTCTTAAGGCGCCGCCGTCTCAACAGGAGGGAGCTGGAGTTGCCGGACGAGCCCACGGCCCGGTTTGACGCACCGTCCGCCGGCATGGAGGCGGAATGAGATAGGCTGTTCCCGTTCTTCGCGTCGGCGCGGGAGGGCGCCGACCGTCTACCGCCATCAACGGCCGAAGTATCCCGGACGACCCACTGCCCGCCGGGCTTCTTCTTACTCAACTTGGTTGTCCCTCTGTCCTCGGTGACAGCCTGCACACTTTCCATCTCTGCCAGAGAAAGTCTCAATAAACAGCGGTGCGCAGCGGGGTTATTCCCCGAACACCCCTACATTTAAAAGCCTTAAAACGTCCTCGAACGTGATAAATGTCCCCCAACTAGGCGGCGTGGCCGGAGTTATGCCCTTAGTTGTCATTCACTTGTCGCCTTCGTTTCCCCGTCGAAGTGTTCTCCGCGGTTCCAGCAACGAAACGAAACCAAAGCAAACCAAACCAAAGAAAAAACATTTTACCCGATTAAATTGGCTAGGAATAGGCAGGGCGCTGAGGGGGCAGGTCGGGGCGGAGACGTGACTTGTACCGTGCGTCCCAAAATACAGCGTTGGAATATGAAATGAACGTCGGCAGACCTCCTACGCAACAACACTGGCTGATATATATTCATGAGGAGGGGCACAAGATGGGGGCGCAAACAATGACGCAATGCACTCTGGGACAATGTGTTTCCAGATACGACGGTTGCGCTAGGCAGTGGTGCTTCACGAAAATGCGTTTCCCACAATCCACCCGTTCGGTTTCAGTTGAGCAAAGGCGGTGAACTGAGTGGAGGCGTTGACTTACCGTAGCTGCTGTAATAAACGTTCAGCTCTAGCCCGAGGCAACAGTATGCTAAAGCGCACTGTACTTGTTGCAGGTGAACGAGTTGTAAAGAAAATGAAAATGTAGTTTTGTTGACTCTAAGCGGCTATTTGAACAATCTGTTGAATATTTTCAAAAAACGCACTAATATACCACCTATCAACCGAAAACAGCGTGCTCGTTTTCGTTGAATTGCAGATATGTAACATTCGCGTCCATGGCTAAAATATAGTTAGCTTACTCGCCACTAGTGGCGACGGGCTAAACTACCTCAGTACCGTCACATCAGGACGCCATTTCACAAGACCATGGCTCAGGGCACACGCTCTCATTTAGTTGTATTTGTTGCCATCTACTGACCACAGTGGGTAGAGTATTTGGTTTAATTCCAGTTATCCCCTGTTGCACGTCAATGAGCCTATGGGCAAGGCACCTAACCCCAAGTTGCATCATACCTACCTAGGCATCCAAAGTTACCTCTACATGCCTTTATGGATAGGCCTACTATTTTGCAGCAGGCGTGAAGAACGTGGTGGACGCATCGGGTAGGCATGCCACTGATACATGTGTGTGATGCTTGTATTGGTGGTAGAAGTAGCTTCACTGTGAAGCGTTTTGAGTCGCCATTTCAATTAGAAAAACACTATATAAGTCAAGTCCAATTAATGGAGAATGAGGCAATGTTTTCTCCAAAATTGGCTAAATAAAAAAGGAGGCTTTAAAAAAAAAAAAACTAAACTCAATCTCAAAATGAGGATTCTTTTCTGTCCAGAAAAACTCACTTTCACTCTTATGTCTGTTTTCTGTGTCGCCATATTCTTTAAAATAAAAAAAGAGGTTCAGAGATTGGCAACCTCTGATTGTTTCACAGTTCTATTTTACTTACAAACATAATGTACAAGTCAATTATTTTCAGGTTTTCAATATAACAGATGTTGCATAATTTCAAGAGATTATTTTGGCCCGTTTTATTTTCCTGCTTACAGGGATCAGGAGAAACAAGTTACTAAACAAGTTGTATGTTTGTTGACGTATAGCTGGGCAATCTATGTTGTGGATCAACATAAAATTATACATAGATACAAAGTAGAAGAACAATTATTCATTGCTTGGATTCAGACCCCTTCTAAAATGTGTTCTTGCAAAATGTACATTTACTTAGCTCCACTCATTTACTCTGTGATTCAGACCAGATTCCACCCGTCTGCTGGAACATAGCATCCTAACTGGATGACGGAGCCTCAAAGATGTTTTACCATTACGATTTTTTTAAAGAGTGATATGCCAGATACAGTGATTTGTCTCATCTGACAAAACACCTTCTTCCACAGGTTTACCGTGCCTCCTATAGTTTGCAGAAGAATTGACATGTCTTTAAGCTTTATTCAAACAGAGACCTTTTTCTTAAAGCTGTATGGTTCAAGATGTGTTGTCCTTTGGACATATTTTGAGGATCTTGTGAGTTCCTTCTTGGTTACTATTGGCTTTTTCTCGATTTTCTGAGTAATGATCTTCATCTCTGGCCTGTCAACTTAGGTGATCAACTATCAGTTGGTCAGTGTGGAAATTCTGTTTATTTTTAGATGATGACTTACCCAACCCTGCACTAAACCTCCCTCTGGTATGTTATTTTTCATAATGCTGGTTTTTAACCCCCATTAACTTCTTAAACCTTTATATAATTCTTATACTCAGAATAATTAACACATAAACTATTCATCAGAAATGTAATAATTTTCCAGTTAGAATCAGTGCTGCACATAAAGACAAGTATTTGTACTTGTTTGTTCTATTGGTTTTCACGTGTAGATGTTTCTGATCTAGATAATAATTGCAACGAATTGCAATTTGGAAATAAGCACCAGGTCTGATGTCCCTCTTTGTGAGGCGCAATGCTCCACTTGTGAAAGTTAATCTCTTGGGCTTCTGATTAGCACTCAAACAATAATTCTGACTGCTGCTAGTGTGCATACAAAAGGTACTTTTTTTAATCCCCCCCAAAAAAGTAAATGTATAATTGAACTTTAAATGCCTTTAAACATCTTATAAATAACCAGTAGTACAATTTAAATGCATTCAGAAATAGAATTTAATTGGCATGGTGTGTTCCTTACATGGTTCTCAAGGACTACTTTCATTCACTCTGCCAACCTGTTTAAGGAAATCAGTTATTGCTGATATAACGTTCTTTGGAAAAAATTTTTGCTTAATTCATAATCAGGTCTTTTTTTCTTTGTTAAAAAAAAGGGGGGACCAAACTGGAGTTCTCCAGAAAGTAAACTTAACATATAAAAATGCATAAGTTACCAGGTTTCTGTGACTAGATACCTTAATCAAATCAAAAATAGCTTTTACTTAGTGATAATTTTAAGAGCGTGAAAACCAATCTCGACTGTGAGCAACACCCTCACATCCCCAGATTTCATCAGGTCATCGAACACTGCTTAGGCCTTTTAAAAACTACAGAATCCATTTTCCTTAACAGACAGAGGAATCCTAGTTGGAACGGTTTATAATCTCCGCTGCACATCTTAATCTTTTCAACCATAACTTTTAAAGTAATACAGCATTAAAAATAATAATAAAAATCACAACGCATGAGTGTTTGATTACAGGTTTGGGTATTAATTATCAGAAAAACAAAAATACCTTACACATCTGGAAAAACAAACAAAGAAAAAACTAACGTCTTAACAGTACAAAGTATTTA
>JAVLVB010000458.1:838706-856642 GCA_032876305.1 Orestias chungarensis | reverse complement strand
AAAAAAAAAAAAAAAAAAAAAAAAAAAAGAGCATGGAGAATACACCTGAACCTCCTATCTATGAAGGGTATTGGTTTGTTAAAAGCTTGAGGGACATGAGTATAAAATTAACATTGCAAGAGTAAACATAAAATAGCTAAAAATGCACATTCAAATAATATTTATATATATAAAAACAAAATGTGGCAAGCAAATCACCTAATACTCTCCTCAAAGCACTAGAATGCATAAACATTTAAATTAGGTGTTCATGGCTGAAGTGCTTCTATTAAAAAAATGAAAAATGACCCATCAGTTAAAAAACAAACAAAAAAAACAAATGTAAAATGCATAAGACATCAATAAATGTTTAAGCATCAATATTTTTTCTTCTTCTTAAGTGTACTCTTCCTTCTTAAGTATCAACAAAATGTACATCTGGGGAGTGTCTGAAAAATCTACAGACTCTCAATTTCACAGTTAGCAATTAGATGTCAGCATTGCTGGTTACAGTTAGAATTGCACATATGGAGGAGCAGGATGAGAATTACAAATGACTCACACAACTCCAGAGGGCGCTGTAGTCTGGGATGAGCCGAAGGAAAAAAAAAAGAAAAAAAAAAGCAAATTTCTAATGCTGGAGGCTTTCCCTCCTTTATGTTTCTTTCTAAAATCCCAGCAGAAACAGTAAAGATGGGAGTGTCTTCTGACTAGATCAGCTCAGACCATTCAACTCTCCATCTTCACTCAGGGTTGTCCACAAGAGCTAAACTTGAGTTCCTAGTGACAGCCTAATAAAGAGGAAGGGATTACAAACATGTCCACAGGTGTTATCAATAAAACCCAAGTAGGTTTGCCGCATGTGTCAATCGACCGCAAACAAGGACTCTTCTTCTGTCCAGTCTCCAAGCCACTGAGCGCCGGCCTGAGAGCTCAGCAGCGAGGTTGAAGAGACAGCTGAACGAGCCCCATATAGGGACAATGTGCATTACCTAGAGTTGTTTTGTGCTACTAAGGGACTGAACAGTGGCAGTCATCATCTCGGTGCTCAGCGCTGACTCAAATGTGAAAATCCTGAAAAGGCATTTCAGAATACATGGCCTTATTGAAGAGAAGGACACCGTTTTATTGTCCAGCACTTAAGGTTCTCCAGGGGGGAGCAGACTGGATTGCTCCGAGACAGTTGTGGTCTACTATGGTCTGTGAAACCTTAAAAGAAAAAACAAAACAATGTTTTAGGCATTTAATTGAAAATCTGCTTGATTTTTAAGAACCACAACTTCAAACTTCAATTTAATCTATTTAGATTTAAAGCAACAAGTACATCATAAATGTGGAAATAAAATTAGCTCAAATGATGATTCTCAACATGTACTTTACAAATTATAATCTGAGTAGAGAATGAAGTTGTATTCAGTCCATCACATAATACTTTATAGACCCAGGTTGACAAGTGCAACTTTTTCCAAATATGTTCTGGGTCTTCAACATGGTTTTGTGGTAAACTGCACACAGAACATTTTTATAGCCTCCCCTCCAGAGTCCACCCACGAGGTATGTTTCAGCTCAAATCAAATTTTATTTAAAAAACGCTTTTCCTGCATTACAGCAACACAAAGTGCTTTACGGGGATAAAAACAGTTTAAAAATAAGCAATCACACAAAAGGTATATATAGTTAAAAGGAAAACAAACACACCTTTCTCACAGTCACACACACCCACACCCCTCCCCCTTCCAACATGATCTCAAATTCCTTAATTCCGTCTCCCAACTTAAAATAGAAGTAAACATAAAAGTAAACATCTGGCTTGACGCTGTTGTGAGGAAGCAATACCTTGGGGATCAATCAGCAGAGGCCAGCCCCACCACAACCATGGGGATGCCACCAAAGCAACCAACCAGGTCAGGGAAGGCCAGAGTCAACACCACAGCCAAAGGGCAGTAGTGCAGGACTGCCGGCCCTCCAGACAGGGGTGATCACTATGGGAGCAACCCTGCAGGTTGAGCAAAGCAGAGCCCCCCGTTGCGGAGGACGACCATGACGAAACATTGGAGTTAAAAGGGTTAAAATATGGGTCTGCACACGCACAACGAAGGACAATTTAGAGAGCCCAATCAGCCTAAAAGTCATGTTTTTGGACTGTGGGAGGAAGCCGGAGTACTCAGAAAACCCACGCATGCACAGGAAAAACATGCAAACTCCTTGCAGAAAGACCCCAGACCCAAGGTGGAATTGAACCCATAGCCTTCTTGCTGCATGGCAAGACATAAAATACTAAAAAAAGATGATTACAAATTAAAAAAACTGGCAAAAATAAGTATGCAAATAAAGGTAAGCAGATAAATATATATAAATAAATAGATAGATCAAATTCAGGTGTGAGACACTCGTTTGTGGTTACAGACGACGCTAAGCTAAAGAGGTGGGTCTTGAGCCTCTTCTTAAAAACATCAACCGTCTCTTGCACCACTGAGGCTCTCAGGCAGGCTGTTCCAAAGACGAGGACCATAATGGAGGAACAAGGTCTCCTCACATTCTAGTCCAGACTTTGGGAGCAACTAAGAGGCCGGTACCAGGGGACCTGAGGGTCCATGTTTGACTGAGCAGCAATGTCTTAGTTGCAGTTATGATCCACTTTCCTTTTTTCAAAAATGACATAGACATTGCTGTGTTACATGTCCAAATCTTAGGAAATGTTTTTACAACCAAACCCAGCATCAAACCTCTCCATGTTTAACTGAATTTAATTTCCCTTTGGGATAAATAAAGTATTTTTGATTTGATTAAATAACTTTTTGTTTGTCCTTCGCAAAAAAAGAAAGCCCTAAATTTTTTGGTTTCTATTTCACAAAATGTAAAAAGATATATCTTAAAAACTTCTGCAAGTCACCGCAACGATGGGTTGAGGGGTTCGATGAAGGCAAGCATGGGTGGTTGAAAACCAATCATTTGTCTCATTACCTGGTTAAATGTCGACTTGACTCATGGACTTCCATCTCGTTGCTTTTAAAATCATTCAGTTCTTTCCTGATTGCTGCCTGCAGACATTAAAAAACAAAAACAAAAAAAGATTGAGAAAGGCAGCAATTGTTAATCAGAAGACAAAAAAAACAAAAAAAAAACTCTGCCGTCTGTAAACTCTGTACTACAACACATTTTTGGGACACATCATGCATTATTTATACTTCACTCAAGACCATGAACCATTTTGCTGAGTTTTCCTTTCATTTCGCAAGACTTGCACATTCTTCCCACCGAGACAACCGTGAAACCCAATAAGCCACCTTCTCCTGGTCCAGCTATGTTTACATGCGTAAATTGAGTGATTATACATACTTGTAAAAAGAAATAAAGATAATGAACATGGCAATACATTCTCAGGCCATACTAACATTGTTAATATTTGAATCAATAAAAAAAAAATATATATCCCAGAATGTAATAACATTTTTGTAAATATTATGTTCCCGATGTTATTTCAGTTGTTTACAGTTGGAATTATTTCCACCTAGTTGTGGTACACACATTGAAGGTGCAACAACTATGTACTGTAAGCCTAACTGGTAACCAGGTGGACAGAAGCTTTTAAATAATATTATACATGAATGCCTCATACCAAAGAACGACCACACTGTGCTAAAGACCAGCGCCATTGGTTATCCTCAACTTAAAATTTGCAATGTAATTTTAAGCATCACTAAGTTATTTAAAAAGGAAGCCTTTGTGCTGGATATTTATTACTATTCTGTGCTTTGCAGTTTTAGTTGACTCATACTTGACTTTTTCACAGACATAAAAAAAAAATGTCTGCCAAAAGATATCAATTACTATGACCTATGTACATGTCTTACCAAATTGGTGAAGAAGCAAATCATCAACCGAAAAAACCCAAATTCCTTTTAACTGTTAATATTAAACCCTGAAAATTGTTTGAAACCTCAAGCACACGACCATGGAGCAGAGGTGCTTTTAACGTAAAATTGAAATCCTGCCTTACAGCAACGTGTGTCTCACAGGTGGGGTAAAGTCACTTCTGCTCAACATATAGACAGTTACTGATCAGAAAAAAGGACAGAAAGGATAGTATAATATAATTCTTAAACAAACTCTGTAAAATTGGTGTCAGCGCATTAAAACTACAAAAAACACAAATTGATCACGTATCTCGAGACAAATAGACATGGGTTTTGAATATGTATAACCTTCTTAGAATCTTAAATTTTAGAAAAATAAATAAATAATTCTATGTTAACGCATTTTAGTACAATAATATTCACAAAACCATAATATTCATTTTAAAAGCTTCAATTTATGCTGGCCATGGTTGACATTGAACACAGTTAGAAATGCTGTAAAAGGACCCAACTTGTACTGTATAAAGAAATGCATGTGAACATCAGATCATAGCAGCAAACTCTTTTTATATTTAAAATAATCCAAAATAATCCACAATCTATGTTCAGAAATTAAAACCTATCCTGAATAATTGTGGTTCTTAGACAGTTAATGAAATAAATCCTTAAAGCTTGGTTTCAGGAAGGGACACTGTTGCTAGGTAGCTAGGTCACATAACCCCAACACCAATGATCCATCCTCTGTGGGACGTTTTCAACACAGCTCACAGTTCACCATATCACCGCATCACTTGTCGATGTCCGGTGAATCACTTCCTTTATGCAATACGTCTGCTGCAGCCGAAAGGTTACGGACATTAATCGGTCTGCCAGGGGGGACTTTAAATCCAATTAAAAATGTTATGTGTGACAGTAATCCAGCAAGGGGATTATATTGCTTTTACTATTTAACTTGACTTAAGGGGACATCTCCAGCCTCAAGGGGCAAGTGCAAAGGACAGCAGAATGGCAGCATGGTCAAGGGTCCCGAGGCGTGGTTTATCCAATTATTCGCTTACGTAAGTGACTTAGTTGCGTAATAAAAATGCTGATTCCCTATGATGTTTACAAGAGTTTCTCAGGTGTGACCTCGAGTGCTCTGAGTCACGAGTCAGCAAACCGAAAGAAGGCAGAAGATGCGCTAAGCACAAGTCTGGCTCTCATTAAAAGTGAGCGGCGTCGATTAGTGGACAGTCAGCAGCTGGACCGCTTCAGGATGTTTACTTGCATACGGAAACAGCTGAAGTGGAACATGACAATGCAAGACATGAGAAATATTAAATCCTGCTGACTCATGGTCCTCCTGTGTCAGGGGTTACGTCATAGAAATTAGTCATGAGGGAGATGGAATTAAATTTCGACAGACAGGGAGAAAATTTGCAAAAATTAAAAGATTACATCATTTTAATTAAAATGACGCTCGCCTTATCAGCTGCCGTGAGTCGAGTCCAAGGCTTGTCGGCTCGCCGGTCATAGTCCTGCGCGTCCGAGACCTCTACATAGTCACTGAAACTGATAAGAATTTTGGCTTGTCTCAACTCCTCTACGGTGGGCCTCTGGCTCAGCTGGAACAGGAAGAAAAGAAAGGGTTATGAAACATGAAAAATAGAGAATCTATTTTAAACTCCCGGATTAGATGGATCTCAAGAATTCATATAGTCAAGCACACAAAAGGATGGCTTGCACATTAGTTGTTTTCTTTGCAAGCACATTGGAGAACAGTTCTGGAACACAATGTTCTGGAAATCAGGGCCTATTTTATAATCTGATCCAAATCAATTCATTTTAGATCAAACTGTATGGTTTTGGCTGATGTCCTTCTGGAAGCTGAACATATCCTCCTGTCTTTTTTATGAGCCTTTTTCTTCCAAGACTGGCCTGCATTAGCTCCTTCCATGTTCTGACAACCTTCCCGGTCTCTCCTGAACAGATTTACTTTCATTTATTACACACATCCCTGTTTGACAATAGATCAGAGATTTATTTTTCCAAGGGTACCATGTTTGCTGGTGAGCAGAAAGCGTTACTGTATTACTGATACTAAGGGGAACAAACACCTCCCCATGGGGTCAGAAGATTTGGAAGCCAACACCTGAAGGAGCAAGGGCAAAATGGACATCAGGGTCCCTTGTGAAAAAGCTAAAAAAAAGCAACAAAAAAAAACCACACAGTGCTTTAACAGATACAGACAATTTCCCCGTTACCTAGTGTTTATTTACCCTAGCCTTCAATTTGCCCCCTTCTGTACTTTAAATAGCAAGTGAGAGTTTGCACCTTCAGATCTATTTTGGACTCACCTTTCGTGTCAGCCTCCGTTTTATCTCCCTCTTTTCCTCTATTTCCTCCTGCTCATTTCGAGCTGCAGAGATTGAGAAGATAAACTGGTTTACTTTAAGGGCAGGAATGTCGAAAAACTAGGCTACTTTATACAATTAAATTATAATAATTATTGAAGTGATACAAACACTTTCTGCATTATGTGGTGTTTTAGATTCACACTTAACTGGATAAGACTTTTCAATGCTTAAAATAGTTTCAGTTACTGATTTTTTTCCCCCTTTCAAGACAATGATTGCTTTGTTCCTTTCAAGTCTGCTTGAAGCGTTCGGGCCGTGTTTTAAATTAAGCGAGTGACCCATTTTCTATGCGTTGAACTATAGATTTTCAGCACATAACAGGCACAAAAGCATGAAACTCAACATAACAAGCATCACATGGGAAACCTTGTTTGCATAAGCCCAGTCAAACCTGTGCTGGTGCTCAACATGTATGCACCACTGTTGCCGCTTCTATTTTTGTATTCTAAATGGCTCCTTCCCAGAACAGCGGAAAAAAAAGCCATTTGTTTAACCTTGGTGTTGGTGTGTGCAGGAGAGATGGATTTATCACTCATGCTTTCCTTCTGTGCTTTTCCTATCATGCAGGTGCCTCTGGGAAAGCAAGAACTGCTGCTAAGCCGGTCTTTGATGTGAGAGCTGCAAAGTCCCAGGCAACAGAGCTGCTTCTCTCTGATACTGTGCATGCCTAAACTAAGACACGGGTCTCTGCAGACACGGAGTTCTCAGGGAGTCAAAACACATGATGGCTTCACAGGAGAATGATTGACCAGTGAGAACAAAGCTGCAAATGTATGTCAGTGTTAAGCATGTCAAACTGCTGAACTGTATAAAAAACTAAAAATTATAGGGTGCACCATGGCCGCAATAAAAGTTAAAAAAAAAACAAAAAAACTTACGTTTGAGGATGTTCCTTTGTTCTAGTTCCTCGGCTGTAGGTCTCTGGCTCAAGCGCCTGACAAGAAACATAAAACGTTGTCAGATCATCATCGGTTGCACAAGCTCAGGCAAACGACAAAATGGCAAAAGCTTTTAACCACTTTGCAATAGGGATGTAATCGTTACATTTCGAAAATAACAACCAACCATGTAGGTAAATTGTGATTACATATGGAAAAACATTGTTAAAAGCAAACACATTTGATAGCAAAAAGGAAAGAAAAAAACCCCCAGTGATTTTTTTAGCAACCACTTACAATTAACCCCAGAAGATGCCAAAAAACCCAGAGTAACCAAATTTCTGCAGCCTTTTCAGAGTACATGAGGAATAGTTCCTTAGTGGCAATCCACAATTCTTGCCTTTATGAAATAGTGGCAAGAAAATAGCTTTTCCTAAGAAAAAGCCATAGGAAAATTATTTAGGTTTTCTACAAGCCATATAGGAAAAAACAAACAAAAAAACAAACAAACAGGAAATGCCGAAATCAAAAGTTAACCTTTAGAAAACTTTTAGCAAAGCATTATGTTTGTCAACCACGGCACAACAGGCTGGCATTACCAAAAAACAGCTCATCAATAAAACCTAATGATGGCACTATCATCCTGTGGGAATATCTTTACTTTAGCAGGACATGGAAGCTGGTAAAAGTAGATAGGAAGGCTTACTTAAATAATTCATGGAAGATGTCATGTTCAGGCTTGGGTTTGAGTTTCAATTTCCAGCATTACAAAAAAACAAAACAGTCAAATAAATTTTATTTTATTTTTTGACTACTTTATTATTATTGTTAATTTCAGAATGAGGTAGACGTAACATAATATGAAACTATGTTCGGAGGGGAAAAACACTTCCTTAAAAAGTGTCAGAGCAGAAGGGCCATGACTAGTTAGAGCACACCTCAGGTCTGTCAATCCTCAGATAACAGATTCTGAGAAGTGAGCAGTTCACGTGTGAGAAATACAAATGTCTAGCACTGTGTTGATGTGGTACAACAGTATAAGAGCATGTCCAGTTCCACTGCTGTCAGCCAAGATCACTCCGTTAAGGCTAAGGATAAAAACTCTAGTCTGCATTAATTTTCATTACGCTGAGGCTGCAGACAGAATAGTAATAACTTGTTGTCGACAGCGTATTTCTGTTGACTGATAAAAGCTGTGCTAGTAGTGAAATGATGCAGGGGGTTTTGTTTTTAGCAGATGCTAAACAGCAACAAATCATGGATTGCCTGCTTTAGGTCATAAAGAAAATATTGCTGATTATGCCTGTGTTTATCATATTCCCACATCCTCTCTTGGCAACATATTCGCCCAATTTCCAACAGGTACACAGATATTGCATATAAACAATCATGTACCTATTAGTCATCTAACTAATGTAGGATGATTCCAGGTGACTAATGGCTACATGATTGTTTTTTACATTTGAGCTGTTTACTGTAGGTACTATTCAAAACATAAATACAATAATTCTCTATTTTACAATGAAAACATGATACCTCTTTCGTTTTATAAGCACAAAAACATATATTTTAGAAGTCAGTTAAATACCACTGTTTTTATGTAAACTGAGATATCCACGAAAATAAGACTAATAACTCTGCTGAAAAGGGAAAAAAACAACAACAACAAAAACATAAAAGCTCCCGCTAGAATACAAAACATGCTAGATACAATTAAGGCGAAGAAGTAAGCTGTTTAGTACGAGTATAGGAAGTGCTGTTCAGAAAAGCTTAGCTGCCCTTTTCCCTAGTTTTTTGACAGCAAGTCCCTGGAAAGTTAAGTACTTGTCAGTTTGAGAGAAACTCTCTCTGTGAATGTCAATAGTGAGATTTAGGAGGAAACAATGAAACACCAAAAAAACAGAATTACTCTTTAAGGTTTTACTTTTCAAATTGTCTCTATACAGCAGTGGGGAACCCTTAGGGCCTTCTACGCCTTCAGAGAAGGCCTAGAAATTTTGTGGACCAAACAATAGGAGTATTAAACTTTATTCGTATATTTAAAAAAAATAAAAATTAAAAGTTGTATTTATTTAATATAATTTCATCTTATATAATGCATTTGATACATTTTCTGTAATCTGCACAACTATTGTTGTATGTCTGCTTCCAAGTTCACGTCAGTAAGGAAAGGGCTTCTGTCCTGAAAAACATGTTATCCAATCAGAATCGTCAGAATCCATCAAGACCCGGTTATCTGGGTCATTGATTGGTTAGGACTTCATAAGTCCAGAAGAAGGCCAAGCTGTGTGTCTTAGATCAGAGTGACGGTGACTTGACCAATCATAGTTTGATTTGGAGTGGGCGGGAAAGAAAAAAAAAGTACGTAGGCCTTCTGTAAGTCTTAACTTCAATCTCAGATGTAGAGTGGTAAGAGACCGTGAGAGGGAGTTAGAGACCAGAGTGATGTTGTGGCTAGCTTAATAGCTCGGCGGATGGACTTTGTTTTCATGTAATAAGGTAGGCCCATGTAATAAGCCATCTTGATTATTATTCACACAGGATTAATATTACACTGGTACATTCAGTATTTTTTTAATTGAGGAGGTTTTCCGTGTAAAAATGCGAGCACAAATAGTTTAATTAAATAGGTCAGCTGATCCCTTATAAAATCCTCATATCAGTAGTTTGCGGTTGGACTTTTGTGTCTCGATTTTGATATGCGTAATGGTGCTTGGCGTATTGTGCAGTTGAAATGAGATTTTACTTTTATGATGCTCATGAATTTATTTGACTCAGTCGGTGTGTGTGTGTGATTTCTTATGCGCCGTTAGTTTAAAGCACTGCCCATGGTGATTAAATGAGCCTTGGTGTCGGAGTCCGTATGTATGGTTTTGATGAAGTTAATGTTGAGCAGGTTGCTTGTTGTGCAGAATTTTGTAGATGTTATTGCCTATTGTTGAAGTACTTGTCATCTTTGATTGGATGATTGCAGTTGGTAAGCCCTTTCAATTAATCGTAGCCCATGGGTGGTGTGTAATGATGGCTAGGGGAGGCTCATGGCTGGGACTGAAGGCCTAGTTGTAGTGCTCACGGTTCGCCACTGCAATACAGCAAAGGCTTGGTGTTGACCCCATTTACAAAGTCGTATCAAAAAGCATCACGTAGCTTTAAAGCTAACTATCCAAAGTTCGACTGAATCTATGAAACTCTATCGATGCAATGTAGTGATTAAAATCATTAAGTGCCAAACATTAATTTTGTTTTGATCCAGCATGGAGCATGTCAGATTTTAACACCTTTAAAAGCTGACAGGAAGGCTTTGTGTGAAATTATAAAACAAACTTTTTAAGCAGACATATTTACAGTATGTGAAAAGGATACAAGGATAATCATGTTCCTACTTAAATTTCAAATTCTGAAATTTCTTTTTCTGAAAATTCTTTTTTGTATAGATTTAAGAAGGTATCACAAATCCTTATATATTTTTTACATTAACTTCACAGGAGGATGTTGCTGCTTATTTGTAGGGTTTATCCATGAAAAATAAATGAGTTAAATCTCCATTTACGCTACACACCATAGAAAGTGCGTTGGATTGAGATTTAGTGTCTAATGGGTTGAATAAAGCACAGTACAGTCATCTTCACGTTAAAGAAATCAATTATAAAGTTGCAAGTTGGACATGGTTAGGAATAATATTTAGGATTGTGGAGGACTGTCACCAAGGAGCCAACATCATGCCAAAAATATTACAAACACCAACCCGAACATTCTCAAAACCATTGACATAAAGCAGGATGGATCGATGCTTTCTTGTTTTTATGACCAATTGTAGCTCTACCGTCTGAAAAGGGAACCTGGTATCGCCTTCTGTTGCTGTAGTTCTATCTGCTTCAAAGTATGATGTATTTAGTCAGATGATATTTAGCATACTTAGGTTCCCTTTTATCCCTCGGACCGTTATGTCTATAGTACTCTGACTTCTGACATTTATTCCACACATCTTATGCTCATTGGAAATTTTCTTCTGTCAAGATCCTTTTTGAAACCTAAAAGATGTTTGTGCGCCAATATCCTGATAAGTCAGTGGTTTCTAAAATAAAAGCTATGAAAAAAATATTTTATTCAAATGATGGTGCCAAGCATGGCAGATAAAGCAAAATATATATAAATACAGAAATGTGCTTGTGTTTATGAAATTTCCATTAACTAATCATGTGAGTGAAACTGGGATGGGGCAAAAAAAAAAGAAAGAATTTCATGGCACTGTTGTGAAAACTGGAGTGAAGCGAGGTTTGGCACATGCATCACCGTGGTGATTCAGTGAGCGAGGGAGAAAGTCAGCAAGAGGAAGAAAGAGGAGAGAGATAATGAGAGAATGTTGGAGAGAAGACAAGAGAAGAGACAAAAAAAAGGGAGGGAGGATGCATCACTGAAATTAGGTCAGCTCCATTTTCAGAGACGTCTTAACAAGATAAAGCTTCTATCCTTATGAAATGTTTAGAAGGGAAGACAAAAAATAAAATAAAAAGGATAAAAATTTTATTTGAAAAAAAAAAAAAAGACAAGCGTTTCAGACTTGGCTGCATTTCTGTCAGTTTCACAGAACACAAAATGTTTGCTTCAGGTGAGATAAGCCACATTCAGGAAAGCCCACCTTTTGAGTTTGGTGCCTATCTGCTGCCTTGATTCCAGCCTCTCCTCATCTGTCTGCATAGGCAAGATGTTTTTCTCCTCCAGCTCTTTTTTCGATGGACGATTGCTCAGCTTGATAGCCAGAGAATCTTTTCGTAGAACCTTCTTAGCCAGGGTACCTTTAACAACATGGAGGCCATATTAACAATTTAAAGCCCTTTTTTTATACATAGTAGCAAATATAAAGGTTTTGCTCCTCAATAGAATGGAGGCTGTAAGAAATGTTAATTTCGAAGTGTTTTTGATAAAAACAGCTAGATTTGTTTTCTTGAATTAGTATAAACTCCAGCCTCTCTCACTTGTAAATATGGAGTCATCGTCTTCATCGTCCTCCTCGTCGTCGTCCACATCATCCTCCTCATCCTTGTACATGCTGGGAAGGTCTTCGTAGTCCAACTCATTCGGCATATTTTCCTTGTCGTCCTCATAGTCGATTATCACCGACGGCACTTGTCTCCTGTCCAGGGGAGTGCACTGAACATTGCCCATTAAAGCAGAGCTTTGAACAGAAAAGAGGAATTTTGTTATGTTTTTTTATTTGCTTCGCTTTTTGACATCTAATCAGATTACACAAAAGTGACTTAAGCACAAAGTAATACATTTTATAAAAAATATATCCAAGTAGTGTCTGGTGAACAGTATGTTTTGCTCTTACTTCTTCATTCTTAAACCAATGGATTATTAAAAAAGACTAAGCAAAACGTTCCAATTATTTGTTCTTATTATTAAAGAAGACACTGTTATTAAATTCCTATATATTTCCAGGCTGTTAGAACCATGAGCTGTTTCAGACAAAGAGCCTAATTAAAAAACTAAACAACTCTTCCATCCAATCTAATGCAATTCTGACACAAAAAGGAGAAACGAAACAAAAATTGTGTACATAATTTAAAGCTAAAAAATTAGGCTTTAGTTTCCAAAAGCATCACAGGTTAACCAGCTACATATTTGATAGAATAATTAATAAACAGCCTGGTTGAAGCTTCTTATGTTGAGCCACTGTTATGTAACCACACCGAGCTTTCAGACTAATTGTGAGCTCTGACAGGAGCATTACTTCCTTAACCCTGCCCAAACCGCTCTGGTAAAAAAAAAAAAAAAAATAATCTAAATGAAAGATGTTACATAATGTCCAATCTACTACCGTCTCACTCTTCTCCAAACACGAAGAAGCTCGGCTCTCATCAAGAGCAGCTGGTCATGTTATGTCAGGCCAAACTGCTGGAAGGACGCCTACTCCATGTGTTTGTGCCCACACATACACACATTTCACTTATAAAAAAAAGCAAAAAAAAAAAAAGCAGGCCATGCTGCCCTGGGAGGCAGTGTGCCGATTTAGACATGCACAACAGTGCAACAGAGTTGCCACGATGTGACCTGAATGAAAGAATGGTATACTTTTACAATAAGTGAACAACTAACCCAGCCCCAACTGACAAAAACAAAAAAGTAAGAAATTTAAGAAATGTCATATTTTTACACAATTGTAGTTAAACGATCAGACTTATTGGCATTTTGCTTTAAATTATTACAATTCACACAAACATGTCAAATTCAAGTTAGACACTACAACAGGTTATACACACACAGACAGACGGACGACAACCAGCAAGTCAGAAGCTAACCTTTCAAACCGCTGCATGGACAGTGCCAGGGTTTTATTGAGCTCCTCTATGATACGACTCGGGGCAAGTAGGCCGCCGTACTGCAGCTGTAGCGGGTGGCCGTGGGTCTGGTGGAGTCCCGACAGCCCGGCGAGCTGGGAGTGCAGAAGCGTGCCTTGATGATGGGGCAAACTCTGGGGAGGCGCGCACTTTTGCATGAGCACGTTGAGGGGGTTCGGGGAGGGAGACGGCGAGGAGTCCAGCCCGCCTGGAGGCACGCAGATCATCACTTTCTTAGGAGGCAAGGGCGGGGAGTGCTTTGCCCCAGGCATGCAGGGCAACTTCATTGGCTGACCAGAATCTTGAGCAAGAAATAAAAAACAACAAAATAAAGAAAACATTAAAATTAAAATGCAGCTGGAACGAATCTCTTAAAGATCCCAGCTGAGATGGACAAACAATTATTAGTAATCACATATGCCTATCAACGTCAGCTCAGAGTGGTGGGAATTAGGCCAGAATAATGCATCTTCCATGCACCAACAGATTGGTAATGACATTGAGAGCCCAGCTGAGCGAGCTGCAGGGGACTTTAATGAGACTACTATAATCTTCCGAGTGGTAACGCAGGTACAGCATTAGGAACAAGCAGTCACTGGTCATGAACTATTTGGCAGGCTTATATGATGAGGCATGCTTAATCTTAAAGCAGCAAATCCCAGAGAAACACACGACTTACCTGTGCTATGGATCCTAGAGAAAGGCTTTGGAGGCAGGGCAGGAGGCTGCTTGTGGTAAAGTGGGGGCTTGGCTGGGGTCTCCTGATGGTCACTTGGAAAAGATACAGATTTCTTGGTGGGCAGGACCATAGATGACTTAATAGATGCTGCCTGAGGGTAAATCCCGCCATCCATAGAGGAACGGAATTCAACAGTAGCTAAAAAAGATAAAACAAAGGAAAAAACAAAAACAAAAAACAAATACATTATCAATAAAAACATGAATTTGTGTGAATGGATTATTTGAACCAAATAGTTTTTTGCATAACTCTAGGAAATAGAATTGCTTACACTTTTGAAACAGGTATAGGCGCATCTCTCATTTAGAACAAATAATATTTATAGATTCTAGACCTGCACAATACATCATGAAGATATCGTCATAGCAATATCAATGTGTGCAAGATTGATATTACAAAGAATTGTTTGAAGTGCAATATTTGTTGGCCAATATTATTTGTAAGTTTTGGAGTTGTACTTTTTGTGGTAGTTAAATAATTAACTCTTGGGCATCAGTGCAGCCAGAGACAAATTATATTGCCAAAAATGTTACATTTCTAAGAGTAGGAAGCACAAACTACAAAAGAGAGGACAAATCCCACCTGAAGGGTGTATATCCCACCTGATATCTTTGAAAATCTGACATTTCACACGTTCATACAGTAATAACTGAAAATTTATATATTGTGCAGCAAAAACGGAATCAAGGAGAAAGCTGCAAACTCTAACAATGGAGTAGACTGATTCACACAAGGTCATTGCTAAAGAAAGTTACATTTTCCAAAGTGCTGTATAAAAGCATAGGAATGGGGAGCAGAGAGAAGGGGTGTTGTAGAAGAAGGTTGTATGAGCAACAGAGCCAATCATCTCTTTAGCCTTGAGAGGAATCTAAAACAAAAGCCATCCAATAGTTTGATGGAGATTCTCAGGACATGGAGCCACCATACAAGAGTCCAGGAAACAGATAACATGTTCCCCGTTTTATCCACATCTGAGCCAGATATGAGTAAAAAAGCAAGTTTTTCTTGTATAATGTGAAGGTTTCACAGTCAGTGATGATGTGTGGAGCCGAGTCTTTCGGTGGTGTCTAACCAGTTTCTTCTTTAAGTCGGGAGGTCAGGACAGTTGTCTACCAGGAACGCAATATAAAAATACTGATTTCATTTTTCTGAAGGGCTTCTCTGCAAATATTTGCTTTAATGCCAAGTATTACTGTGACTGATTTAGACAGAAAACTCCACCTACCTAAACCCTCTTAAAGCGTACCTGAAGGCTTTACTAGAGAGTTTTGTCAGGTGGAAGATGAGAGACACCAGATGCAACAACACAGACAAGCTGAAGGTCGCTATTAAGTAAACAGGACTTCCTTAAAATCTTGGCAAACTGTCAGGCGGATTCCCTCTGTATCATGCTGTAATAATGTAGTAACTTATAAAGAAAGTAGCCTTGACTTACCGTTTCATGCCAATGTAGTACATGGACGGACATTTGAATAGGCTAATATTTCTCTACAAATAATCTTAGTTCTTAGAAACAAATTTTTGGGTTTTCATGAGATGTCAAAGCTTAATCAGCCACTGAATCCTTTTAAATCATGTACAAATAGATGATGATACTGTGGCAGAGAAGCAGGTTCCTTTAATATGCGTTATTATTCATTAATCTAAATGTAGGTTTAAAAGCAATGTACCATGGTATTGCAATTCTTGCAATAACATGGTACAAGCACCTTCTGGTACGTTTTTTTAGAAAGAATCTGGTTGTACAGCCTTTTCAGTCTCCCTGAGATGACTTCAAACTGTCTACAGCAAGAAATTTGAATTAATTTCTAACTCGTATTACATTTGAAAAAGGACAACTTGTCTTATCTTTTCTCTCCACATTTTGGCGAGAGCAAGCATACTTTTACACCCTAGCCAAGCTTTGATTTATATATATTTTTTAAACCCCTAAGGCACAGAATTGGTTCAACTCAGATATAAAAAAATTGAATAGAGGCTACTGAAGTCCTGCAAAATTTCAATACTGGATGATTATATCTCTGGATGCTCCATTTAAAATGTTTAATTTTATTTTTACAAGCTAAAAACTTATGACATGGTAAATAATTGGTGGTTCCACATTCAGTTCACCTTTTTCAAAGATCTCCTTCAGAACACCTCTCTTGATGAGTTCATCTCTGCTCTGTCGCAGTGACATCTTCCTCTCCAAAGCTGGAAATGTAAGTGAAAAAAGAGTCTGTTAAATGTGTCTGTGCACGATATCATACATAAAGACAAAAACATTTTATCTGTTGATCCTTTTCATCTACAGTCGCTTAGTTTAATTATAAAGCATCTATTACAACGCACTTTTTAAGACGAGTCAAACTGACTAAAATTAAATTTAAACAAATAACAATTTATTTTAACGATTTAATGTACAGAATAAAGATACTATTTTGTAAATATGACATTTGCATAGATTTCCATCGATAATAGAAACCGGATGTTTGATATTGCGCCGTAATTAAATATTAGTAATCAGGTTTTTCATTAATTATAAAAAAATATGATGTGATTTGAACAGCAGTCACTGTGAGGTTTGCACACACTTGTTGAGTAAAACACGAGTGCTTTCAAAATGTGAAACATCAAAGATGCTAAAGCTCATTGTTAGCAGTTGCCATGGTAAAAGTATGCTTTACCATGCAAGCTTGGCAGGCAAAAAATAAATAAATAATAGATTTGACCTGACCAGCAGATATCAGTGCAATGATGGTTTACCGCATCAGCAGCAGCACAATTGGAATGATAAACCTGGTCTGACCATCATAGCTGTAAAAACACATTTTTTATCTGTATTTATTAGGCCAAGAGCAAACAAACAGGGTTTTTAGTCTAGTAAAAAAAACTCTTATTCTTGCACAGAAAAGTAATGAGCTCAATACCGCCCTCCCATAATACAATAATAAGAATAATAATGATAAAAAACAATCACATCTTTAGCCATAAGTTGGAGCAGCTCCTGCAGTCAGACTTTTTTTACCATCTGTGGTTCACAGAAAACATGTACAGTTTAAAAAAAATAAATCTAAACAACCTACAGGAGAAGCACAGTCTGTTTTGATCTGTTTTAAGGAACTACATACACTGATTATAGCAATGAGCTTTTAGTGATATTTGCATTGTGCAGTAAATCTTCACCATTTAAGTCATATGTCTATAGCAACACCTTAAACTTTAACGGCCACATAGAATCTATTTTGTTTTGTTTTGCTCCAACATGGTTTCTCTTACAAGGTTTTAATAAATCTGTTTGTTTGTGGTTCGTCTTGTGTATTGGATATTAAAATTTGCTAGGTCCGATCTTTTCTGATTGTTGCTTGAAGGCTACCAGTTATGCTGAAAGCAACATTTGAGGGGGATTTTATTATTATAATATGGATAAAGACTCAGGTTAAAAATTTCAAGTGCTGGCGAGTTGTTTGAAACTTAAATCAGGGGAAACTCAGCAACTAAAACATAACCATTAACACTGCCGTTATAACGTCTTAATTAATTTGTAGGTCCAAACCAGAAAAAAATTAAAATGGGCAACAAAGTTCCAATCTCTAGTTTACTTTATAATTCTAGAAAATGTGGCACTTTTCCTTTCAGCTACCTAAAGTTTTAATTTCTAAATCTATCCTTGCATAGTAACCAGGTAAGAATGCGAAATGATGGTGTGTAACAACAATGTTCACAGTGGACTCCCAGCAGGCTTCTGTACTTTGCCTTCTGCTTGT
>JAVLVB010000458.1:819658-838606 GCA_032876305.1 Orestias chungarensis | reverse complement strand
ATATATATATATATATATATATATATATATATATATATATATATATATATATATATATATATATATATATATATATATATATATATATATATATATATATATATATATATATATATATATATATATATATATATATATATATATATATATATATATATATATTCTTAGCAATTTATAAACTTCTTACAGAAACAAGCTCATTCATAAAGACGTTCCAATATGTTTTGATCATTCTGATAACTACTCCACATGTAATCTGGCAACAAATGTACAAAAAAAAAAGTTGTTAAAAAGGAGATTTTACATCTCTGATCCACAGGATTGCCAATGAAAATTTTTTTTTAAAAAAAATCAAGAAACCTGCAACAACATTATCAGTAAATAACAAAATACTGGGGAAACCCATGGTAAAGTGTCCCTTTAACAAGACAGTGTAATCATCCATTCAAGGAATAGTCTTTTTCATTCTTAATTCAAGGTCTTATGACATAACTCTCATTAGGAAGAGATGTGCACATTTATGCAATACCATTAACTCGAAAGCTGCACTGAGAATATTAGGTCTTCAGATCTGATAGACAGACCACGTATACTTAATAAATCAACGAGGCAACTAAAGGCGACAAATGTATCTCACCAACTTACCATGGAGACTAAATAATTTCCATTATCCCTATAAAACATTTTACATAATAACCATTTAATATTAAACTAAGGGAAAACGGCTTTTCAATTCAACATCATCAGGATTGTCTCGTAGTGAACATTCCACCTAGATTTCACAGCATCTATGTGACATTTTCTGACCAATGCTGATATTTGATTTTCCTTGATTGCAGACAATTGTAGTAGTTTTGAATAAAAATATGAAACAAACCAAAAACAAGATTATCATCAAGACTCAAAGCATAAAGATAAAATCAAATTTAAAGACACAACAAAGAATGACCTTTACCGTTATTGAATCAGACTACAATTTTCTGTGCTTTAGGCCAGGTAGAATTTAGAATTTATTTGCATATGCTAAATGGCTTTAATGTCAGTCCTTGTCTTTGTTATAGAGTAGCTTTTCATATATTTTACATAGTATCTGGTAAAACCCTTTTTAAACCATTAGCATGCATGGTGTTTATACTTGCATAGAATTGTAAAACCAGATAAAAATGGCACGTTCAGGTATAATTCTATTTCATTCTGTACCTAATGGTAAAAGCTCACGATCAATGATTTTTTGTGCTTCATATCTTGCAGTTTGGTTGACTTGTCACCTTAAAATGTATAGGCGTTTATCCATTTACCTCAAAGCCATGACATTACTATTTAGACTTTCTAAAGTAATGGAAACTTCTAAAACTCGAAGAAAGTATAAAACCTTTTTTTTTTTTTGGTCTGTGTGAAGTTAAATTTAGTGCATAAATCTATGCACTAAAACCCATGAAGACATTTAACAAACCTATTTTACAAGCTGTAAATGTCAACCAAGATAAACTTATATTATACTGATACAAATATGTGTCTTGGTCGAACAGCCTAGTCGATCTTATCTGTTCTAAGGAGAAAGAAATGGACGCTCACAGTGGAGACTGCGGAGCTCAAAATAAATGCAGCCACCGTATCAAATATCCTCCTTCTCTATTAATTTGAGTTCCACACTTAGATTTTAAGAGAAACTCTATAACAACTGTGATGTAACCCAGATAGTCAGAACATATTCTGCCAACTCTGAGGTTCAGTAGCTCAGAAGAAGCGTTAAAAAAAACTGAAATACAAATTGTATGTAGTAGTTTTTTGGGGGTTTTTTTCCCTCCAAACTGTACCTACTGAAGACCTGGCAGGCTTTTGACATTTAAATTATCGACTTGTAAACAACAAAATATGTAAATATGATTTGAAGCTCATTATTTAAGCAGGCAAAACATCGCCCTTAGATAGCTGCTGTTTATCTGCTATTGAGATAAATAAACAGCAAGTTAACAACAGAAAAAAAAGCAGATGCCTGTCCTGATACCACCTTATTGGAAAACTGTACAATGCGCAACGAGACACGATGAGGCGTGCAACTGTCAGATCGCTCCTCCAGCTTTCCTGAGGTGAAAGCTACAGTAACTCAGGGATGGATTTAATCTACTTAATAGCACGCCTCAGTGTGCAATTATTTATAACAACATCTGCATAGGCAGCAGCTGGTTCACTGAAGAAAATAATAAACCAATAAGGTCCAAAAAATTAAACATTACAAACTGTTTAATGTTAAATACAAACACTGATGAAAAAAAATTACCACACGAAATAGGATAATTAAGGACTAAATAAGCCTGTGAAAAGTAAAACATGATTTGAATAGCAAAACAAGTACCATTTCCACTAAACACTGAGACACTAATTAGAAAAAATAAAACTACAAATTGCAGCATTTTCTTAATGATAAATTATATTCAGTGTTTTTTATTTTTATTTAATTATAGGTATTTATTTGTTTTTTGTTTTTTTTACTCATACTGTAAGAATGAAAGATCGAAACATTTAGACCCCCCCCCCAAAAAAAATTGAGCTCTCCACATTTTTTGTTTTTTTCCCCCCGTTTGTTCAATACTAAACAATATTCCCTTTTTTTTAAGAGTCGGTGGTGTAAGGTAAACTAAATTAAGGTACATTCAAAACTAGTATGTTTCGAATAGGTAACCACTATGCTCTAAGAAAGTTGTTTCTATTCATAACACAGTACCCAAAGGTTTTTCTAGGAATGTACACGGCAAGTTCTCAGAAACTCCTGTAATTTTTACAAGATGTCTTAAACTGGCCAATGGCCTTGTATGCAATTCAACTTGACTCTTAATCTCCCCTTAGTGTTCCATCTTTAGTTTAATAACGGCAGCAGAGGAAGTAAAAAAAAAATATTCAGGTAGTATTGCCAACACTTCCAAATATTGAGCAATTAAAGTCTGAGCAGCAAGATTGACTGCAGCTCATATCAACAGCCATCTCGCTCGGCTCAGCACTTCTTTCGCAGCGGGAGATGGACGTTTACAGAGCATGCAATACTCTGTAAGAGTCATCGAGCTGGTGCGTCACATACGTCACAACCAAACTTTACCAGTGGGATTAAATCAGATCCAATCGTTTAAAACTTCAACAGAGTCTACAACTCCAGCAAACAACAGTTTTTCCAAAGCTAAATGTCCAGGTTGTTTACGAAGCAAGTAGTACAACAATTACAAAACAAACCCTTTTATTTGGGGCTCTAAGCCTCTAATGCTTCAC
Source organism: Orestias chungarensis (assembly GCA_032876305.1). NCBI lineage: Eukaryota > Metazoa > Chordata > Actinopteri > Cyprinodontiformes > Cyprinodontidae > Orestias > Orestias chungarensis. The sequence continues at coordinate 835,345 of JAVLVB010000458.1, read as the reverse complement.
TCTAACATTGATCTGACCCTTTCCGGAAACACAACATTGCTCCGGCGGATAAAATAGCTACTCGAGCTTTGGGAGATACTTGGAACACCACTTATCACTGAGAACATTGTGCAAACTTTACTTTGAGGCAGTTAGACATGATCGGTTATCTCTGGCTTTGAAAGAGGCTTCGGTTTAAACAATAGAGGAACCAAACTTTTTTGGAAAAGGCTGGCCTATGCAAACAAAACAATTGGATGACAAAAGCATGAAAAGACCCATCTCTCTCAACTCCACAGTGCATTAACACTAGGAATAAAAAGCAGCTTTTGTTGGTTGGTTCTTGATTATTGTCCTTCGGCACAAAAGGGAAAAGCGGTTATCACAGGGCTAGCATAAAACTACCAATGAGGTTTTTACAGCAACTCCATCATTGTTCTATCAGCCAGGCTCTCTGGTGTAAAAAAAAACAGAAAAACTTTAAACAGTCAAGCATCTAATGCTACAGAACGTTTTTGATCAGCTCTTTTGTACGGAGAAGCCCAACAACTCATAGGACGAGTAGTTGGCTCACAGATGGATGTTTCTAAGTTGTTAAGTTATAAACCAGAGCCAAATCTTTCCTAAAAAGCAGATACTGTAAAATATGGCTTGTGTTTTCTAAAAAGCAATGAAAAATAAAAATGAAGCACTAAAAGCAGAGAACAGGATCAAATTAGGCTGAGGCTGAATCATTCAGCAAACCAACTCTGGGGAACCATAAATTTCACATCCAGAATCCAAACAGCTTGTCCTGTTCAGCCTAAAATTAGGGTAATTGCTCAGTGTCTGCAAAGGCAAGAATTTTGTGCCTGGGAGGTAAAGCCTGGCAAACTGCCTCCCTTCAGTTCAAGCACACTGAGAGAAATGTTCAGGACCTGTCTGGCAATAAAAATAAACACAGCCACAAATGAGGCCACCTTGTCCTTTGATTGCACCGCCTGGACATCACCGGGTTGTAAAAGTCCACCCCCCCCCCGAAAAAAACCCCCTGATTACATTAAAATGAAACAATGCAATAGGATTGATGATTTTCAGTATGAGCTACAATACAAAAACAAAAAACTGATGAAATGAAGACAAATATTTTACCTGCAGATGTCTGCTTGAATTTTTCACTCTTCTTCTTCCTCCACTTCCAGGGCTTGAGGAGTCTTCCGAGAGTCGCAAACTTACTCCGGTGTCGGATGGGCGGAGTGTGTGTGCCAGACACCAGGGACTCTGAGCGCAAGGCAGACAGCCGCTCTACGTCCTCAGCTGTACATAAAAAGATCAAACAGATATATAAATAAACGCCAGACTGACATTCTGGTAAACCGCTGTGCACACCGGACCGGAAAATGGGAAGAAACCAAACTTTTTCAAAGATTCCAGCAGCGGTAAATGTGTTCAAAGTGAAATCACTGGTAACGTATTGACAATGGGCCAAGAGCATAAAAGAACCTCCACGTCAGATATCATTACGCTGAACGAGCTTCGAGTATAAACAGTTTGAGGCTTCGCACCATTCTGAGCAAATATGTCAAAAAAAAAGGGAAAAAAAAGAAAAGAAAACCCCACACTAAACAGACTGACAAGCAGCTCAATATGGAGGGAATTTTTCAGCTCTTCATGAAATATTCATCAACCCAGCCTTCTGACTTTAAAGTACCGACACACATCAAAAGAGGAGAATGTACGGCGTTTTGTCCCAATGCAAACTTACTACACGGAGAATGGGATTCAAATGGCTACAAACCACAAAACTAATGAGAGTAAAAAACAAAAATCTGGCAAGACCCGAAAGGCTTAGAACAACCTAAACAAGTAATAATAAAAAATTAATAAATCTCAAAATTATGCATCATTTCATGGTTCCAGGTGAACAGTTTGTTACCCTCCAGATACAGTTGTATGCATCTTCCACCTTTGTGCATCTAAAGAATAAATTGTTTACACACTCTTCTTGTTTTTGCACAAAACCCCAAGCTCTGTCAGTATGCTTGAGAGGATTGCAGCCCAGTTTTCAACAATTGCCCCATTAATTGTGTTTAGACCTGGACTTTGTTTGTATGATTTTAACTCCAGCTACATATTTAGGGTAACTGTCGTGCTAGAAGGGGACTTTCCAACCCAGGCACAAGTTGTCTGCAGCCTCAAATAAATGTTTTTTAACTGGTTTAGCCCTTGTTTAACGTTATCAGTTCTGTGCCTGCTGTAGTAGATCAACCCCACAGTATACAGCTGCAAGTATCATTTCCTCCTCATCCCACAAACCTTAGTTTCTGACTACATTCTTCCTTGTTTACTTTGTAAAAAATTTGAAATGCATGTTGTAATTTTACCACATTGTCTGTTGGAAGGTATTATAAATAAGCTCAAACAAACTAACATACTTCTGGGATAATTTCCTTGAGCATAGACTTATTTTTTGGCATTTAGAATTTACATCTAAGCTAAAATAGCTAAAATAATTGTAGCTATCCTCAGTTGGACAATATTTTTAAGAGTGCTGATTATAAAAGCCCCACATACAAAACAGATGACATTTAAAAACGTTTTGATAATTTCTTACAAAAGGTAAATTTATCAGAACCCAAAACCTACAGATCAAAATGTTTAAAAGAGTCAACTCAATATTGTAAATATCGGAAACCAGATGCAAATTAAAACATTGACTAGATATATACATCTTACGCTACAGTATTAACTTTAAGTTCAAGTCACTTATCCTTTTTTATACTGTAAAAAAATTGGGTTTCTAAATGGATTGATTAACAATGTATGATTTCAAAATCTTTACACAACTAAACAGGAATCTCCTAAATAGCTGAAAGTATAAAGTAGTTTAAAAGCTACAGGCTCTGTTTTTTATAGATGACCTTTAGAACGATCAGATTTCATATATAACATGCAATTAGTTAATCCCAACATAAAACAACTCTATTCCCATTATATGTGAGGACAGTTTACCTGAGGAAAAGGGCCTGAATGCAGACTTTTCCTTTTACAACTCAAAGCAGAATGCCTTGAAATATTCACACAATGGTTTACCATAATTTTTCTAAGAAACTTTACCGCAGGCAATACCTTTGACGGCTTCGTTGCTGTAATATGCAAGACTTAAGGCGCAAGAGTACGTTAGGAATTTTTATTTCTTCAGACAAATTCATACAATTGTACACTCCACATGCAAAAGGTCAGTAAATACACAAACTGGAGCATTTTAAAGCCGGGAAACACACGAGTATGGTGCAATGTTGTACAATCTGCTCAAAATCCTGGCAGATGAGACAAGACAATTGCATGATTTATTTTGTGTTGTTAAAGTCTTGAGATCACTGTGAACCCCCCCCATTCACCAAACTGCACCTCCTCCCTGTTGTGGTCTAATTAAGTGTCTGCTTTTAATTAAAGAAATACGTGTTTGTCTACTAAGATGGCTGAGTGATGATGTAATGACTGAATTGGGAAATGCTTGGAAGCAAACAGGCTACAAAAGCTGCACAGAGAAGGAAACAAACAAACAAACAAACAAACAAACAACGTCCACATTTCAAATTAGGACTGGTTTATGTGGACGTCGTGAAACTGCAATCTGCAGTTCCTGAATCATTTTCAGGGACAATCAGACAAAATCGAGCCACTCTAAATATTCCAACAAATCGTTGGTAGAGCTGATCTCGGCTATCCCCGCACTCACCGTCCTGCGTGTTGTTTCCACGGCTGCAGTTGCTGCAAATGTGCTTGATTTCCTTCCCGATGTGACAGTGGATGGTGAAAGGCATGTTGTTGTTGTGCTGCTGATGGTGGTGGTGATTATGATTCTGGTTACGAGGAGGATTCTGGCCCCGGTCCTTCTTGTTACTCAGAGACATGATCTTGACGAGGCTGAAGCCCTTCTTCTTGGGTCTCTCCACAGCAACGGGCGCGTTTTTGTCTCGGCAGCCCGTGGACAGCCAGGCGCCGTGCATGATGGCCAACCCGGGATCCACCGCCGGGTAATTGGCCGTCCTGAACATGCGGGACGCGAATCACAAACGCAAAAGCGCAAGCGGTTTTACTACGATCGGTGGTTGCAATTCAAAGGGCCATCTTCACAATCCACACCTTTCCCTACCCCCCCTTTTTTTTCTTTACCTGAAATCCCCTTTTGTGCTCTGGGGGGATATTTTCTGTTTGTTTTTGAGCAAATAAATCCAAGGAGCTGGCGATAAAAAAAAAAGAGAGCCTGAGAAGAGGATGGCAGTGACTGTCTTTCCTTTTTTGTGCTGCAGGACTGCGGTCGGTTTCCGTGGCTGATCCGCGATTACCGGAGCTGAGCGCAGCCTGCAGCTGATTGGCTGCGCGGAGCGCTCCTTTAAACGCGCTGCGTGAACAGAGCGGAAGTTGTTCCTCCATCTACAGTAAGGGACGCCAAGTTACACCGTCCTACGTAATGTCACTATGTGTATTTGTTTATTTGATCATGTTGCATCTGCACAAAGATTATTTATATACAAATAAAAGTAAAAATCATTTATTCATAATCACCAAAAAAGAAAAACAATTATGAGTATAAATCTTGTTGAATCAATCAGTGAGAGGCATCTTCTGCTTTAAGGATAAATGGGTTTTTATCATATTTTATCATATGAAATGTCTTCATTTAGACACCTGTCCACATTGTATGGATCATGATCTTCAAATGATCCAATGAGCGAGTGGCTAAACATTTATAGACAGAGCCATGCCCAAGGCAACATAAAGAAATGAGAATAATTCAAGACTCATCATCAAACAAAGGACCAATAATTGTAATAGGAAATTAGTACGCCTAAAATATTACGTCCCTCCCTAAAGATACATTTGAATCATATCTTTATTCACAAGTTTAAATACCCACTAATATGATCCCTAAACCTTTTGGGGTAAAGCCTTGTGATCATTTGTAATTCCAGTGGTGCAATAATGAGATATTGTTAATGGAAAATGTAAGCGGCCCCATTTTCAAGCACATAATCTGCAGAGCAGTGACTGATTATAGACTGAGGGGTTTGATGGGATTGTTGGGGAGCGGGGTGGGGAGGGGGGCTGTCTTTGATGTTCCTACAATGTGCTCCAGCTCATTCCAATGGTATCGAAGCTCTTTTGGAAATTAGGTGGAGGCACACAGATCTACTCTCATTGCAGTGCAGTGCTTGCCGTTTTTGCCCTTAGTTGCCTGCTGTATGTGCCTTGATTCACATTCAAAGTTTCAAGGAATGTTTAATCATTTTAGTGTTCAATTTCATAATGAATGTCAACAGCCTTTTGAATGTACATTTTCCTGAATGTGATTCTTTAATAATGCCAGTTTTACCAAGCAATTAATTGCTAACTTTTGTTTGAAATATTAATACAGTAATATTTTATTTTGCCCTGGTTGCACCAACTGTTGCCATCACATACATAATAACATACATAATAAATACCAACTAATCATGGCAGTAAGCCGAGAAACATTTTATTTCCAATCGTACATATCCAAAAATATTTTAAAAAAGTGTTGGATGTATCTCTGCACAATATTTTCTAAACCATTGCCATACTGTGTTACTGCGGCAATAATTTTTCAACGGCCCTCTAAAATGCTTTGTTTTAGCTGTTTTTTCTGCAAGTCACCTATTCCCATTTGCTCCACTTGCTTTCCATCCATCCATTCATCCATCCATCCATCCATCCATCCATCCATCCATCCATCCTTCCATCTTTTAACCCTAAACATATGGATGGACTCAATAGATAAAAGGTACAATTATAAAGTCGTACAAAACAAGAATTTATAACCTCCATTTAACCTTTTTGGTTCAGTATGTCAGATAAACCAAATTTTTTTTGGGAAATACATAATTGGCTTAAAAATCACTCACTGCTGCTAAGGAAAGCCAAATGTGGTTCATTTTGCATCAAAATTCAGTTTAAGCTTTTATAAACTGTGTAGATCAGAGACAAAAATATTAGACACAACTATGTGAAATTTACAGTTCAACTATTACGAGTCAATATGAGTAAACTGAAGAAGAGTCAAGATAAAGATGTTCTGGTTGTCAAAATCAACAACAAACAGCCAGGGAATATTTATCTGATTCAACACTGGGCTTTGTCCTTGCCAGGTAAGTCTCTGTTACTTTTATTATTCAAAAAAATTTAGCTGTTAGTTCAGTTTAAGACATCTCCAGGTCAGAAGATCTAGGCATAAGCCTGTTACCTTTAGCCAAAAGTTTGTAATACAAAAATCTATTTGCTTTTTTCTAATTTGACAGAGGTTACGCATATTGCTTGTCCTCCAAAACTGGCCTTAGGTACTGTTTGTGGAGTAACAGAAACTTCTTTATTCTGAAGTAAAGCTTTGTGAAATGATCAAAAGCTATACCACCAGACTCACTCTAATACTATGATGCTGATTAGATTAATAAAAACTAATTACTAAACTCTAAATGTCTTACGTTTAACCTTGCAGGAAGCTCTCTCTAAGCCCCTGGGAAGTCACAGTTATCTTATTTAAGGATTTTGTAACATACATATTGGATTTTTTTCAAAACTAGAAAAGTGGAAACTAGATCTAATAACCTTTGTATAACCTTATGAAAATGGAATTTATTTTTCTTGAAGGAGGGTTTTCTCATATTATAGGATTCTGGATTTAACTGGTTTCCATGGCTCTGGTGAAAGTTTTTGGATGAAACAATTTTACAACTTCCGACAGAGCAGCCTGTCAATACAAATCTGCTGTACCCATTTGCCATGTTATCTCTCTGTCTCTTCCCATCTGTCATTTGCTCTCTGGGTTATTCACTGTCTAATTCAATGTGAGAAGGTAGCGAATCTCTAAAAGAAGGCCTAAACGAAATCAAATACCAAGATACGACTGAACAGTGAACGTAGATCAATCTTCTGTTGAGGATAAATCTACAAGGATTCCCATTTTCACAGCTTTTCCATAAGTATTTTGTCTCCACTTTTGTTATTGTGTCATTTTAATTTTGACAGACAACAGATTAATAGGATATGAAGCTACAAATGGACAAGCTTGGGAAATCTTTATGTTTTTTGTTGACAATAAACTGAACAGAACAAGTTGAGGGGAACATTAGAAACAAAAGGAAGATAAAATCTATCTATTGTTTATATGTGAACAACAACATCATTATCCCTTGACATTATTAGTCACCATGAATAATACTCTAGTACTGACACCAACAGAAAAATAAAACATACTGTCACAAACTGTTATGGACTGCACTAGGCTGTCTGACAATTCATCCCCAATGACACACAGAAGGATCTTTTCCTTTTCATTACTGTTGTTTTTTTTTTTTTTACTTTTGACTGTGTATGTCTTTGTACTGTATCTACAAATCTGAATCTGAATTTTCGAATAAACACTTTTCATTCTTGCTTATGTGTCAATTTTAAGTATATGTATTTCTTTGAAAGACTTTTTTTAAAGGGGTTGTTAAAAACCTAGTATATTTATATATGAGAAACATTTCCTTTATATGCTGTGTTAGTCATAATGTCAGAAAATGTTAAATGGTATGCTGAGGCCTCCTCGGCGCAGTGGTGCTCAACATGACTGTTACATGTCGCCCTCTAGCGCCTCTAGTTCATAACTTTCCAGCAAAAACTGCTGTTAAACCCTGTAAAAACAGTTGACACCAATTTTTTGTTGTTGTTTTTTTTTTTTTGTTAGAAGATTTTAAAATGATACATTTTACAGGTTCTAGGAAAGAAAAATGCATACAAGGTTGGAAAACATTTAATCAGTTTTGTATGTTAAAAGCATAGGAATGTCCTTGACCTACTCCGTTTTCCCCAGACCAGTTTCTAATTAAGCAATAATCACCATGAAGGAAAATTTTGTTTTCTGTTTTGGTAGGTTTAATTGCATCTCTTACTAAAAAGAATAAGGTTAATTTATTAGAACATAATATTCATTTTGGTAGTAAACATTTGAGTGAAATTTGATTATCACATAAGATGTAGTTAGTTATGGGATCAATAACTGAAATATTAGCAATCACATGAATCCATTAAAAACATAAACAGCAAACATAAAACTAACACCAATTAAGGAAAATGTTGAAAAAAGTGAGATGGAACATTTAGATTATTGTTTTTTTAATATAACTTTCTAAAACTTAAACTCCATCCTCCTATCTCTATCTCATTATCTCACAAAAGAAGGTCCACACAATGTGGCAAAATACATGGCCAGACATTAACCCTCTTGCTAAAACACAAACATGACGATTTCTGCATAATTTAGGGTCACTTTATCCTAGCTAAATGAGGAAAGGTTCAGAAGAAAGGACATGGAAATAGTTCAAAAGAAGGAATGAACTCATAGTGAGCCATTTTATTGTGTTTACTTTGGCCATTTCTGAACCACCTCAATAAAACTAATGAGATGATTCTTCTGAGATGAAACTAGTGTGGCACCTCTTTCTGGAATAACAAATTCAGATCTCAGCAGACATGGTTCTAATACCTATTCTAGATGTCAACAACATCAGAGTCATCTGTGGAAGATAATTTACCCTCAAGTAAATAACAAAATTAAATTTTTGTCTATTATGTTCATTTTTTTCTTTTCGTTTGTAAAACGATCTTTTTTTACTTCCCCAATTTTAACAGTCACTGTTTAAGCAACAGAGACAAGAAGGCTGAAGGTGGTACAACAAACTCAACTTATATCTCCCGACAAGAGTCGAACACATTCAAACGATGCTTTGCAGAGACTAAAATCTTCTGTGTGGTTTATAAGACACCTCTGTATGTAGGAAGTACATTTTACAAACTCTGATGTCCTAAAAAAAACACAGAAGAGAAACAAAACTAACCGCAACCCTCAAATACGTTACGGTTCCAGGACTTTGATACCTTCAAAAGTACGTGCATTGCCAGAAAGGTAAATACCAAGTTTCAAACCAACATCTGCAGTATAAGACAACAGCTTTTTCAACGCTACGCACACACAAAAAAGCATAAAACAGATAATAGTTGTTTCAGGTGTGAACTCAGTCTTTTTAAAAGAAGATGGTGCAGTGTCGTACAGACATATTTATACCTAGGCTTGAACCAAAAGCTTTGATGTATTTTATTGAGATTTTATGTGATAGCAAAGCAAACAATAATACATAGCACACATATTTATTACAGGAAACAAAACTGATGTGGCTATAATTAAACTCAGCCAACTGAACTCTAATAACTCTAAATAAAATTAATTGCTGCTAAGTGTAATTAGATGGACGTCACATAATTGATCAAATAAAATCCAATTTTGTGTAATTTACATTTAGTAAAAAAGCAGTATTTTCTGTAACATTAGTAAACAAACAGCATCAATAATACCAAGGGATAAAGCAGACAGGTAATAATTTACAAACCCAAACATACAGCCAGTGATACAATGGGAGTGTTTTAGATCAAAGCATATTCATGTGTTATATTATCGCAAAAGCCCAGATATGAAGCAAACAACAATATTCAAACAAGAATCTGTGGTAAAACATAAGGACATTCTTTAAACAATCTAACTGGTCTTAAACTAAATCTTTCAAATCTGCTGGAGAAATGCTCTGGGGAAATTGTTAAAAATACTCAAAAAGACAGAGTGAGTCTTGATGAATGAACGTCGGTAGGAAACGGAAAGAGAAGGTGCAACTCTTTAACACTCTACAGGTGACTGTGTAAATAAAGATCAATGTGCAAAGATATGGATCAACCTTTCTCACGAGAGGATAACACAATGGTTACCCTCACATGAGAAAGGTTGATTACTTTATCAAGAGAAAGAATAATGAATTGCTGGTCCCTCTTTAAAATGTTATTCAAAGGTGGGCTTTGAATAACATTACCACAAAAAAGGAACATTAAAACCTTTAAAAAAAATGTGTAAACATTTGCTATCAGGTACTGCTTTATACAAAAAGAAAATTAAAAGGAAACACACAGAGGATGTCACTAAGTGTGCTTCAGGATACTGCTGTCGCCACAGAAAAAAAACAAAAACAAAATATCATTATTAATATGCTGATCATGGATGGTTTGTTTTCATTTGAAAATATTTTAACTAAGGATTGTTTACAGAAGTGTTTGTTTAGAAGTTAATCAAGCATTTATGTCTCTGTGTAGATGTTTAGCCTTTTCTACCCGTGACTACTGTGTAATCCACTAGAAGGCAGTGTTGTACCAGAGTTTAGCATTGATTATATTATTAAGTCAAAAGTCTTTGCAAGGCTTAACAACTATCTTTTAAGTTTTTTTAATTTATTTAAAAGGTCAATGTTGTTGTAATAATTAAAATCTCATACTGTTCAATTGTTAATTCCATTTATAAATCAAAACCCCCTTTCACCCTATTTTTATTGTCCAATTTAAAGCATGTAATAACAGAGTATTTGCCATTTCAAACTCAAAGTTTCTTTAGTTAAATTGGTTTAATTTAGTAAAAGAGTTTCAGGCCATGTGATTAGGAGTCCCAGGCAGCAGCTTGTCTTCCAAGAGTGGAAATTAACATCTCTGTTATGAAAGCACAATTGGGTTGGTGTCGTATAATAAAAAGTAGAAAGCGAATGCTGTGAACATTTCCCTGCAGATATAGCCTCTGAACATGCTGCGTCCAGGCAACCAAATCTCGATGCAATCAAACACAACCTGACAGCAGGCCACTGAAAATCAAAAGCTAAGAAACTGCATAAAATGAAAGCAACCTCCTGCAAAGCCTGGTCACATACTTATACAGACAGGCAGACATGTGACATTCTTCTGAGAGGGTGTTGTTGTCTCTATCTGCAAAGCTTCTTCTGTGTCTTTGGCAAAAAGTCGTATTTTTTTCTGCTAAATAAGAACTATAGTATTGGATGGAACAAAAACTCAGAAAAGCCAAGGTTTCCTTTGACCTGATTTTGTTCTACTGAAGTTAAAGTTAATGCATCTCTGCTTCAGGCATAGGTTACACTGCATAATCTTGTTCCTTCCAATAACTAGTGTCCGTGGCTCCTGCAAAATATCTTCACAATTCCAGTTATTACTACATAACAATTTACATTGCAATACTTCTTTACATTAAGAAGGTGCTCCCAACGTGAACCCCTGTAATTCTAAATATTTAAAGAACCCACCACATATTTGTTTGAGTTTTTTAGAATGCAGCAAATCCAACACTTTTGAACTTAATAGAAATCTTAAGTTGTCAACAGGGTCAATCAACCTCCCCTGAAGAGACAAAGACTGAGCAAATTCTTCAAAAGATATTATGCATCATTAAAATTTAAATTAATTTTGCCTGCATAGCAATAATAAGCACACGTAAACTTTTAAATTGCAGTGCATGAACACACTTCAAAACTAGTCTGACTTTTATAAACTGAAACTAGGGAAGAGCTGTACAACATGTTTTTATAATATTTTTCTTTTCTTGTTGGTGAACAAACTAAATAAAAATAAAACATTTTGGAATATCATTCAATCTATGCTTTACATACTGTCCTGTGTTTAAGCTCAAACACACATAAACATTACTCTAATCCCAAAATCACTCCTGGGATTGATGGTACAGTTTGGAGGGAGTGCTGAATGCTGCAGTGCAGCTTCGATTGAACTCAGGTCTCAGGTTTGCAGCAGCATTGAGGAGAGTCTGGCTCTGTGAAGGTACTTAGTCAGCAGAAAGGTCCTAAAGAGCTGCTGCACCATGGGGACTGCACTGGTGACACCTGCAACTAATGCCTGTCTTTAAACATTTATCATCTCTCCCTGATACATGAAATTCTTCTGCAAACCGAGTATAAATGTTGCCCTCGCCTAAACTGTCATTCACATACGTTAGACATTTCAGTGTCCTTTTTCATAGAAGTAAATCATTCGCATGTTGCTTTAAATTTCATAAAAACAGCATTTATGAGTAAAATGTGATGCTCTCTGAGGCATTTCAGTGTGATTTTTTTCCCTCTATTTTTGCTCAGCATGCATCGCTATAAATATGACCCATAAGTACACCATCATGCTGCTTTTTTCAGCTTTTAGATGCATACAGAAACAACCATTTATTTATCATCCTCCTCCTCCAAGAAAGTGCATCACAGAAAAACATCTTTCTCGACATGTATTAAGGTGGCACCGACTGGTGATCGAAATTGTGGGCAGCGAGGATCGTTGATGTAGTGCGGCTATTTTTTACTCTGATTTTTCCTACTCATGTTTTATTCAAACTCGGGATGCTTCAAGAACAAGAAGGTCTATTTGCAGCAAAGTACGGATGCTGGATTCTTGGTTTATGTGCTTTCGGCCCATCACATGATTGGCTTATTTAAGGCAAGTCAGGTAATTTGTTTTCTAGGAGGGGGATTTAAAGGACAAAATGGAAACTGCTATAGACCTCTTGCTTCTAATTATTGCCGCTTTGTTTACTAAACTTGCAAATATCATTCAGTGTTGCTACAAACACCTAAAAACATTACAAATTCATTCCGGCTACAGCTCAACTGCATCATCAAAATTTGCTTTTCTGTATGAAACAAAAATCCGACAGATTGAAGAGCTGACTATAGAGTCTGTTTGTATCCTAAAATACACTTATTTGATCAACCCAAATATATCCAAAACACAAGTATTGTTTCTATTGTTTATTTTAGTTTATTGGTGGCATCCTCTTACTCCTCTAATTCTACGTTACAGCCACAAGTAAAACAGTTTGGATGTGCGACCCCTAAACCCGTCAGGTATATTCTAACGTACATACAGTTTACTCTAGGTTTGATTATATTTTAGTAGATGGGAGAATGCTGCCCTGTGTCGACATTGCTAGTAATCATTACATTATTATTTCTCTCCATTGCCCTGACTCCTTCTCCTTAACACAATATTAACTTCCTAGGAATCTGGGAAGTTTAATCTGCAGTTGCTGATCAAATTCAAAATTTCAACATTACTTAAACTCTCGGACCTCACTATTCTTCGACACCCATGATACTGCAAATACATCACTGTTTTGAACAAATCACATAAAGCTCTTAATAGAGGGTGCAAATCTTGTTTCAGGCCCCGAACAAAAGGATACATTATTTGCATGCTAAAACTGCAAGCATAACAAAAGAGTGACGGAAAAATACAGAACATCCGATCTATCATTAAAAAAATGAATAATAATAATTATAAATATATATATATATATATATATATATATATATATATATATATATATATATATATATATATATATATATATATATACATATATAAAGGGTCTTTACTTAATTGACTGGATCAAACATCTCCTAATGCCAAAATTAAAAGTAAATTAATTAATAAATCTATTGGTTGCAAGAGTCCAAGCTTGGATGGGCTATAGGGAATGAGTTTCATACAGAACTAACTATCAAGCTTGTTGCATATTCAGTCATAGAAATATATAATCATGGACATAATGTGGAATCGTTACTACCAGTTTCTAACTTCAAAATAGACCCATCTTTCAACCCAAATTATTTTTCAAAAAGTATTGATGGAATTATTATATTATTTTTATAGAAATACAAATCACATAGAATAAAGAAACTTTGTAAACACAGATTGCTTGGAGATTTAACACTGCCTAACATTTTCCATTATTATTGTGCTACAAATTCAAGAATAATTGGTCTTGTTCTAAAGAGGTCCAGATGGAACAAGAGGACTGTCTCCCCTATTCTATAGGTGCAATATTAGTCTCCTTTGACAGGTGCACACTATAATCCTAACCAAGTGATCCACAGAAGTGCAAGAATTTAACAGATCATTAAACAATTTAGACTTAAAACACTGTCACTTTGTAAAGCTATTTCATGTAATATTGCAGTTTATTAGATATCTTCTATTGCGAAATTACATGCTTTCACTGATGCAACAATTTGAAAGTGTCCAGCCTCATTTCTTCAGACAGTTTCCTTAGTGAATGCCCAATAAATAAAATATGTTACATTTTATAGCTGAGTTCAAGAGATTAGTACGCCCTCTACCTTTTCAATCAAAGAAGACAAACTTGGGACTCCCCTAGTGGATCATCCCAAGAGGTTTTGCGTTCATAAAATTAATTAAATCTAACCTGAACGTTCACCCCATTTGTGAAAAATGCTTGACACAGCGTGGCACTTTACTGCATAATTGTTCGCCGTGTCCAAAGCGTGTGTTGCATTTCCTACAAATGAAGAGTAATTCAAGTTCTGTAGTAATTATTTTTTTGGAACCTCCAAAGAAGTACGAGGACTACGACGTGCGCAAACAGGTGTTTTGTCACATGCACAGATTATTGCAAATAAAAAAAGTTGGAAAACAGAAGAGGTAGGATGTTCCTGTACTAAAAAAGAGAATTACAGCTCATGAGCACAGTTGATTTTGAAAAAATAAGACATTGCATTAGTGCCAGTATTAATAATTTCAACCAAATCTAGCAAAATGACCTAACATGTATCCGATGCGTATTGATCGTTTCGTTTTTTTTGGGCAGCCGAGCTAACCGTATGATGGAACTGCAACAGAAGTAGTGAAGGAGCTGTGGGTGGTGAATAAGAGGAGTTTAGCTTTTTTTTCCTGCATGTTGTGACTGCATTACAATAAGCATACATGTAACATATTCCATCTTTTGCTCTTTTTATTTGGGCTTCATATTTACAATAGCCTAAATCGAAAACTTGTGAATTCAGGTTATGTATGTAGTGTAAATGTCTGCAAATAGACTGAGTCTGTTTATCTTATATGTACATACACCCATTCTATGCAGTGTTCAGCATATTAGAAAAAAGGGAGCTCCAGCTTTTTACATGTACTCCCTCTTGTTGCAGATGTTTGCACAGCTGGAACATAAACAGACACCAAATGGTGTCCCTTAATTATTCAGATGAGAATGGAAAGAGATGAACAGAAGATTGGTCTCATTTTCATGGAGATTATTTGAAAGGTTTTGCTCTGTGATTAGTTTTCAGGCATAATTTGTAAAATGGTTTTTTTTTCTGTTTATGTGACTGCAACTGGATGTTTTTATTCACTATTCATTTTATTTGAGATAAAATAGAGATCTTGGTCCGAAAACGCAAACTGATCAGAATCAAACTGGATCATACAATGGATCAGTTTATTTTTGTTGTTGTTTTGTTGAGTTTGTCAATGTTTAGTTGGCATTATTTCATGTGCTTAAATTAAACATTAGAAAGCTTTATATAGCAAGATAGGAATGGCAATAAATTGATACGAAGGCTACCATTCAATAGTTTTTTACAGTTTAAACCAGTTTATACAAAATGTATAAACAACACAGAACCTTTTGTGCTGTATAGGATTGAATCAGACAAAACATTTACTGTTTTAGGTCAGTTAACCAAAATTCACTTTATTAACCTATTGTTAAAATATTTTATTACATTTTTTAATTTGAGAGGTTTCTAATATGTAAACAAGTTGGAAAAGTTCAAAATATGATGTCATGACTTTGTGAGTGTCAGGGGTCGTTTCTGAATGACTCGAGCAGAGGTGGAGTTGAATGAATAAATTATTTATTGATGGGGATGAATAATGAACATAAACATGAAACAGAAACAATACAGGGAACTACAGGTAACCGGAGACGAAACGCGAGACGTAAACAAACAGGAAGCGGAGGCGGGACTACAGAAAGTAAACAAACAGAGAATA
>JAVLVB010000458.1:801047-819558 GCA_032876305.1 Orestias chungarensis | reverse complement strand
AAAGCTACAGGTAAGACAACAGTAAGGACAACAGACGATCCAGCGGTGAGTAAGAGAATGTGAAGGGCTTATATACTGTGAACCGGTGTGTGATTGGTGGAGAAGATGATTGGATGATTGAATAACAGATGTGAATGAAGATTAGTGAAGACACACACGGGAAGAAACAGAACCTAAACCAAACATAGATCATGACAGTGAGTTTCCAATTATTTATCTCACATCAGTTAAAAGGTAATTGAAAGCACACATATGAATAAAATTCGAATCAACACCACAAATATCCTGTTTTCTTGTGGGAGAAAATGGGAACACCAACAGAAATCAGGCAGGATCTCTGGGAAATAATTTTGGATAACAAAGCGCTGGTTTCAGGCTGAAGCAAAATTTGTGGGCAGAACTATATATTATATATAATATTTTTACAAAGTGTATGTAAACATCTGGTTCAAATTTTTTTCAAAACCTACCCTTTTTTTTCATTCACGCAGATAATTATAGAGGTTGAAAGCATTATTCAAGAAAAAATAACAACAGGAATCAAAGCAATTACCCTGTTATGAGAACTAATAGCTTAGTTCTTGTTTTGCATCTCCGGCAGCCTAGGTTATTTATCATCGTTAAGGACCTTGCCACACAACCACTTGACTTTTGGTTTCCTTGGCGATAAGCAAGCTAAATCCTGCTCCACTTCTTCAGGTGGAAATGAGTCAACCAAACTGTTGTACAAATCGCCCCCGTACCATCCTCATGCTCTCGCATGAGCTGGTTGTGGAGCGCAGAGAAAAACTGGGGCAGAAAACAGGAGAGCAGAGACAAATGACAGTCTGTTGCAATCAACAGCGGTGTTTCTCCACAGGCGAAACACTACCTGGCACCAGCTCACTAAGCCCTCCAAGCATCCTTTCATTCACTGATCACAAATGCACGGATTTTATTCACTGCTGTCTGGGCTCATGAAGCCAGAGTCACAGAAGCTTTGAGAACAGCCAAACTGTTGGAGAAGAAACATTGAACTGGAGCCATTGTTTCCTATTGTTATTTACGATCTTATAAATTCTGCCTTATTGTTCTTCTAGTAGGACAAGAGAATACACCTAATATAATATGGCTGCTGTAAAATAAAAATGGATGGAGTTATGGCTGCTGTAAAATAAGCACATAGACCGGACAACAACACTTCAGACAGGTTAGAGACGAAGCTGTGGAGAACCAGGATTTGGTTGTGACACGATACACGATACAAATGCTAACAAACCAAGACACAAACATCGACAGTATCGATCCAAAAATCCAGAAATAAACGATAAAGTTTGTCGATGTAATTTAAAAATTGGGAATAAGCTTGAAGACAGTAAATATTTTCTAAATATTTTGTATACATGTACATTGTTGTTAGTCATTAGCTACAGTAAGAAAGCATACTGATCATCGCAAACTGAGGGGGGTGACAGAAAAGCTCATTTTAAATGTGTCAAAAAAAAGAAAAATGTATATTTTTGAACACTAAATTACAGGAAGGACTTTTATGAGATCTGAAACACACCGCTGGACGCAGTGTGTCCTGATTACACTGTAGTGCAAAAGATCTGAATGCTGTTGACTCAGTCAGCATAAAATGCCAAGTCACCATGGTTACAGAGTATGCCACACACAGGGAAGGCAGCAGACAGAGAACTGTGCATCCTTTAATTCTGGTTACAGGTTGAAAACCGACATTAAAACATTGGAAAATGTCCACAGCTTTAATTAGATGGAGGTGAACACATTTTTTTTTTCTTCCAGATTTATGCACCACTTGCATAGCCTGAGCTCCAACGGGCCACGTTGGAGCGTTTCTTGACATTATGTAATTCATTTCAGCAACAGAGATGGTTTTATCAAAATCGACACAAACACATAAAAATGACTAATTACTTCCCTAATTATTTTCAACAACAGCAACAACAAAGCGACAGTCCACGAAACTTGCATAACATTTCATATCACACTACTCATCATTGACAGCATGATTCTCTGTCCATTGATAATTTCTGGAGAAATAAAAATTACAGAAAGACTGTAAGACTATAGGTCGGTGTATTTGTTTGTGCACTAACGTCTGGCGAAAAAAAAAAGAAAAACGAAAAGAAGAAAAAAACGAGCTCCTACCTGTCCGCATGTTGAAGGATCTCCTGGCTTCAACCAGATACGGGATGTCGCTGGTGGAGCGGAGCCTCCTGAGCGGTCTGCGGTCTGCGCTGCTGGCCGCGGTGGTCGCCATCAATGAGTGAACCAGAGTCCAGAGAGGACTGCTGGCCGACTGGAGAAGGAAGCAGAGCCGCTGGATGGAGAGGAGGAGAGAGTTCACACACATGGGAGAAGGCAGGGGAGAGAGTGAGGGAGGGGGGGAGGGGTAGAGAAATTTGAGGGTATATATATATATATATAAATGATCAACAAATTAAAAATTATTTATTATTTATTTATTAGTAGTATTTCTATTGATTTACTGAAGTATTCCGTGTTTTTTTCTGCTTTATTTGGTAAATCCATATAAAAAGAAAATAAATAAACTATTGAAAAAAAACTAAAGCATCATTGGTACGTGATCTCAAACCTCGTGTTTTTATTTTAATTTAATTTTTTTATGCATCAAAATATTTGTTATTTTGAATCGCAATCCAAAATGTAAGATTTATTATTATGATACATTATTATTATGATTATTATTATTACTATTATGATTATTATTATTATTATTCAGATATTCATTGCAGCGACCAGCGACACTGACGAAATGTACCAGTAGAGGGCGCGCTCAGCACACGCTTTCTTCCTTATTTTTGGCTTTGCGACACTTTTGTCGCTTTGCGGCCCCTCCTGGTGGTGCAGAACAGCTAGGTAAACAACCCCACGGTGTCTCTCAGTTCAGACGGAAAAAAAAGATTCTGCTGTCGAGGTCGGTGCTGTACAGCTTCATATGTAGGTTTGTTTAAAAAACTTATGCTATCTACCTTGTTTTTGCTCGACTGAAAGCGAAGTTTGCGTGTTTTCTTTTGTTGTTGTTTTTGCTGGAGGTCTTTACCAGCCAGTCACGTACTTCACGACTGTTAGGGAACATAATACGTCCACAGTTAGTAAATTATTCTGAAACATTGGCATTAAGCTGCCACTGTATTAGTTATACTTTAATAGTTATATTTTGTATTCTGAGTTTTATGTGTAAAAATGCAAGTACATTTAAAGTATAAGTACTGGATGTTGACTTATAAAAGGATTCTGGACACCTACAGAGATTAAATGTGTAATACCTGTTTTGTATGGTGAATTTCACATCTTGTTCAGCTTATTTCAGTTGCTTTCACTTGGTACATGTATGGTAAGTGTGTCACTTTGTGTGTTTGTTTTTACCTATTTCGAAAAAAGGCCAGGATTCTTAAGCCTCCTCTCTTTGCACATTCCTCTCCTTATCAATGTAAACGAACCCAGTCTCTGTTGTTGCAGCTTCTGGCTGCAATAATAATGTTAACAATAAGTACAGCTCAGGCTGCACAGCATTACCTTCTTTTTGTTGCATCTAACAATGTGTTGACATGAGGAGCTGCAAAACACATCAAGAGCTAAAACTTCATCCATTACTCACATTGTCCAAAAGCAAGAAAAAGCTGCAGGCTGTCCATGATGTTCAATTGAAACTGTAATTCATTTCAAATTGGAAAATACTTGTGAGCTGGAGATGGGCACCAGCGGACCCTCGCCACCCCACAAGGAGAAGCGGGTTGGATAATGGATGGATGGACTTTATCAGCTACAGTGTATGTGGTTGGGAGTCCCCTGGAAAATATTTTTGTGGTTGAATGCATTGAAATGGTAATGCATACATTTAGCCAATTGGATTGGTTTTAGCATCCTTTAATCAAAATCAAAGTCACAATCTTTAACGGTATTGCAATGAATGTATTTGTGTTTGTGTCTGGTATAGTAGCATTGAAACAAGACAAAAAGCTGTTTTTATGGTAAATTGTTAGTCATTTAGTTTTTATTTAAATGTGTTTTTCTTAGGTTTTGGGGTCTTTAGTAACTATATAACATGTTTTAGTTAAAAATATTTGTAATAAAATCTTAATTCCAGGACAAAAACATGTATTTGTGTAAATCGGTGTGGAAAGTTTAAATGAAACGGAACACAGAAACTGACATTTCTTCTTTTGTGTTTCACTCTTCTGATCTTTTAGTGACAATGCTTCTCAAAACCCGATCTGTGTTTTCCTTTGGCCTTCGCATGTGCTCCACGCCTGTGACCACAGGACCAGTGATTGAATCAGGAACACCCAGTTCAGGTTAAACAAGAACTCTGCTCTCTTAATAGAAAAGTTAAGCACCACAAATAGCCCCTGTTTTTATTGGGCATTTTTTTAATATAATAAATGCTTAGAAATGTCCTAATTTAAACAATTCAGTCAAAGTACAAAAACCTGCAGTTTAAGCTGATTGGTTACTCTTTGCTTGACTATCAGACATGTCTGAATTCCGAAAAGCCTTCGCTAAAGCCCAAAACATAGCAATCATCACTGGAGCAGGCGTGAGTGCAGAGAGTGGCGTACCGACCTTCAGGGGAAAGCACGAGAAGTGGAGGAAGTGGCATTCGCAGGTACATTTACAGACCAGCTATTCACTCATGTGCTTGTGCGACTGCAACATTCTCGGATCAGAGCTCTAGTCTTTAAAATTGTCTATGTGGATTAACCCCCCCATCCCAGGACCTTGCTTCTCCAGAGGCTTTCTCTCGTAACCCGTCTCGGGTCTGGGAGTTTTACCATTACAGGAGGGAGCTTGTGTTGGACAAGAAGCCCAACGCTGTCCATTTGGCCATAGCAGAGTGCGAAGCTCGTCTGAAGAAGCAGGGACGCTCGGTGGTGGTCATCACCCAGTGCCAGGACGATTTGCACCGACAGGCCGGGTCAAAACATCTGCTCAAGATTCACGGTGAGTGTTAGGGGAACAATTTTATTATGAGGCCTTTGCAACAGCAGCTAAATAATTATTGCTATTTAGTTTGCATGTTTCAAATGATCAAGTCAAAATCTGGTTTTTAATTTATCTTCCAGGAGCTGATCTTTTCACTTTAAACTTTGAATAATAGTGGTTTATTTGAGGGACCTTGGAAATGGAAATAAAGGACTCATTTGTATGTATATTGCAGTGACAAGTATAAGGAGTTTCAGATACCAAACTGGCTTGAAGAATGAGTGACATAGTCAGATTGACTGCTATAAAACATCAAGCAATATGTTCTCATTCATGTCTTACCATAAAGATGCTGAGACTCCAGTTATGAGAACTATCAACAACAGAAAAATAAAAAACTATGGATGCATACTAATATTTCTGACAACTTGACAATACAATCTGTTATGTTTGGGAAAAATGTCTAGACTTTGACATAATTTTGGCATAAATGAATGTTTAGACCTTAGAGAGTTTTTTTGTGTATGAGTTTTTTGATCTTACAGTTACTTTATACACTCATAGAAATCCCCACAATGCTAAACTATACTGCTACAAGTGTTAACCTGTCTTCTATCATTCACGTTTGGATATAATTGACACACCATGTTTTTTAAAACTTGGGTTGTTCTTTTTTAAAGTGCGTTTGTGTGGTCAGACCATGCTGGAAAGCTCATCTTTATAAGTTTTTCTAACTGGTTAAGGTTAGGCCTGTCATGTTCTTCCACACCGAATTCCTTCCTCCATGTCCTTTTGGATCTTACTTTGCATCACTGCTGTGCAGTCATGCTGAAAATTTATCCTCAAACTATTTCAACCGAGTCAGGCACCCAAAACTGTCTTAATATGAAGATGCATTAAGAATTAATTTGACTAGAAGTTGATCCTCTTTGTACCAAACTGGACATTAGACACAATGCAGGAAGGCAAGTGCTGTTCTCCTGGTAACTTCTGACCTGTTCATTACTTTGCTAGATAAAGAAACATGATCATAATCAGCGCTCCCATTATTTTGATGATTGTTTTGTTTTTGATTGTATGTTTTTAATTAAAAAAAATTGTGTGTGTATGTTTGTGTATGTGTAACTGCAGGCAGTCTGCTGGAGACACGCTGTATGAGTTGTGGAAAAGTGACCGTGAACAAGCAAAGCCCCATATGTGCTGCCTTAAGGGGCAAAGGGTAGAGAGCCTTTGATGAACATATAAACACTGATAAACATTCATTATGGCACCTGGATCCCTCCTGTTTGACTCTGTGCACATTCTGCTTATTTTCAGAGCACCTGGCGCAAATGTTCCTGATGCACAGATTCCTGTGGATAAACTGCCAAGGTAGGATTATCTACCTATTATTAATATTTTTGACTGTTAAGTTGGTCAAATACACATAAAATATACAAAATATTGTAAGACAAGGGAGAGACTCTTGTGTTTTGTTTTTATTGGACATACATTCCTATCTACTAAGCCAGTAAACGAGCAAAATCAAAGATTAAATGATTATTCCCAGCTGTTCTCAAATGCTTTGAGCTAAATGTCACTTTCTTTTCCTGGGATTAGAGTTTTCCTGCGATCAAATGCATGTACGTGGTCAAAAGCATGTGGCGTCTTTCTGGTAAACAAACATTATTCCCAAGCAGCCTTCTGTTCTGATTTCTGTTCAACTTTACTTCATTTGTGCTCTTCAGGCAAACAACATTATTGCAGCGACAAACTATAGAGATCAATTTTTATTAGAGGATGCAAGGCCGAGAGAGAGAGAAACTATTGAACAAACTGTTTGCATAAACATATTTTTAAATGGCACATTTTTTATAACTCGTCAAAGTTACCTTGTTTTATCTGAAATCAGTTGTGCGAAGCAGATTTTCATATAAATATAAGCTTTTGTAATGATCATTAGATATTAATAAATTTAGCCAATGGAAGAGGAACCTTAACTCTATATGTCCCTTTAAATTGAGATGTAACACTGTGAAGTCTCCTCCACTACAGGGCAGTGTTGTTCTTCAAAGGAGATCAACATCACACCTAAATTATGATTTAAGACTTGTGTTCATTTTTTTTTGTTGTGACATTTAAATAATTGTCTTAATTGCTTTTGACTTTGTCATTTTAAAAATTAGTTTCTTAGCTGGCTACACCATCAATGTTTTACTGATGAAGACTTCAAGCATGATTGTTTTGATGTAGTTTTTTTTACGTTTTTTTTACAATGAATATAGAGGGTCTCACTTAATTTTAATAATTTTGTTAATGTCCAATAAAGATGTGAGGAGAGAGACTGCCACGGTCTTCTGAGGCCCAACGTGGTCTTTTTTGGCGAGACTCTGGACTCTCACATCTTGACCAATGTGGAGAAGGAAATTGAAATCTGCGATCTCTGCCTGGTGGTGAGTTGTGTGTTGTATGTTGGTACAATGAAACATATTTCCCCCTGCGTGACAGTCTTATGTCACACAGGAGGAAAACTAATACTGTAGCTTTCCAGAGTGTGTCAAGGACTGGACATTGATTGTATTTTAAATTGACTCTCGGGTTGTTGCCCTGCGTTGTTTTTACTTGCAGGTAGGGACGTCATCCATTGTTTACCCAGCAGCCATGTTTGGTCCCCGGGTCGGATCGAGAGGCGTTCCGGTGGCAGAATTCAACATGAATACAACACCGAAAACTGAATATTTCACGTAAGTCAATAAAGTAACTGTAAAGTAACTCCATTTTGTAATCTGTTATAACTTACATTTATAATGTTAGTTTTAAAAAGGGACTAACATACGCAGAAATGGCATCACTAATCCTGAGCTTTCTAACCTTTTGTGTTTTCTTTTATTATTTGTTTCATGGGACACAGGTACCATTTCCAGGGTCCATGTGGAACTACACTTCTTCAAGCTCTGGCCCCACATGAATCAGAGGAGCTGTAAAAGCCATTAGGCTGTTTCTTTCAGATGAGAGTTGGGGTTCTTTTTACATTCTAATAGAACGTGAAGCTGCTGTATTCCATCATCACAGCTTATCAGCTAGCAAACTGCCCAAAAAAACAGTTTCTTTTTAAATATGTTATTAACTTCTTAATACTTGAAAATCTTGCTAACTAACTAGAATCAGATTAGCGAACATAAAAAAAAATGGAAAGGAATCCACTATTCCTTTACTGACTTCCTCAAGAAAAACATCTTCCGTCTTCAGATTAAAAGTTTAGATGAGATTGCCATCCAATAAGAAGGTGTGCAGACAGACTCTTGTGCCTTTTCAACCAGTTTTTTTATCCAACATTGACTAAATCTTTGTTGTAAACATCAAGTTTAAGCAAATCAACCAATGTTTCAGAGATTTATCCTTGTTTCGTTTACTGAAAGGTGTTTAGGGTAAAAAAGAATAAATCTACTACTCATTGTATTTAACTGTGTGAATATGTCTTCTGGTTACATAAATAAGGTTTTTCAGAGACATTAGATGCATTTTTATATGCTTCTGTGTCTGGTTTCTGAATCCTCTATATGTCATTATATGGCTAGAAGTTTTACGAAACAAAAAGCAATAATGTAAAAACGTGATTTCTACTTCTTTTTTTTTTTTAAACTGCTTCATTTATCAATTATACTCACAGCTCCTTTTTTGATGTATTAAAAATTTTGACTTATGTATACAAAGCATTATTAATAAATTTCTTCAGAGATGTATATATACTGACTTTTTGTGTCATTATTTCTTTTCCTGCTTCACATTTAGAGGAAATACAACCTACATGGTGTAGAAGTGAACATTAGAGGGCAGCGTGTAGCTTTCTTATTTTTTTTTGGTTTTGAGAAATATGGAGTAAGAAGTCTGATCTTCAATTGTTATTTGTCGGGATAGGGGTATTGAGAGTGCATAAGTGGGAGGATTAGTAAATAATGAGCACTAGTCAAAATAAAATGTTTGCACTCCCTAGGTTTTACAGTTGAAATGGGACAATTGTGTTGAGCTGCACAGTTTGTTACAGTGGTTTCTCAGATTTCTGCTCATTACCCACAAATGAACTGTGGAAGACTTTTGACCCCAGCAATCAAATGAGTACACAAAAAATACCAGAAACGACATTATTGTGACCACTCTCACACTGTTGGCGCCCAACATTGTTTATTAGTGTTGTAAGTGCTGATTGTCTGTGGTTATTTGTGTATTTCTGTATTTTAATTTTTTTTTCTGGGGATCTCCATTGGATTGAATTAAGACCCAAAATGAGATCCAGACCTCAACTTTCTAAATCATTAGTTTATTAAATCTAAATATCATCATTGCTTGGGTCTGATAAACAGCAGGCTGTTGTGTCTTGAGTGTGAATCTTTGCACCTCAAAGTATCTGGGTTTAACAGATTTGTTAAAATTTAATCTGAAGATTTCCATTTCAGATCATCAACAGAATTTTATTAATTGTTTCCTGAAACCTATCAAAGCCAACCTGTTACCATTATAAAACAATAATTTCAAGTAGACACAGGACAATTGGAGACAACACTCAAATGACCAAAGCGTACAGTAAGTCAGTTTATGGACTTCTGCTAAAAAGCATCTTCCGGTCCACATGCATGTTTTTAGACTATTCGTTCTCAATGTAAATAAAAGTGACTCTAGATCAAGAACAACCATAATGTGTTTTGTGAGAGAAAAAAAAAATCATTAAAACTATAAAAAAAAATTTTTTACTAATAATGATTGGTTTGGCTTTGTGTCTTTATTAAAATGTTACGTCCCCTTTGCTTGGCTAATCATAAGTCACATTTATAAGGCTTACTAAGGCTAAAATTTTTAACACAAGAAAAATTCGACACTTGTTTAGAGTCAGAGGTGCATAGTATCTAGATAAATTTACCTACGCAGCTTTTTGAAATAAATGAAATAATAAATAAAACTGTACTATTGTACTGTACTATGCACTTTTATATGAGTAATAATAACATGAACTATTGTTAACAGCCAGTAAAGTTGCTAAAATGACAATAAGCCTTTTTAAACCAAAAATGAGACACAGATGAATTTAAAGTTTATCACAAAGGGAAATATCTTGTTTGTACAATAACTTCGTTTTTGTGTTAGGTCAACAAAAATTCGAAAGTTTACATATTTTCACTGATAACTCAGCAGGTATAACAATCATTACCTTGTTTTATGTTGAAACTTGTAAAAATGGGGAAAGTATTTTTTTAATCTGAGATGGCTTTTTTGATCATGTTATTTACTCATGCATTTTTTATAAAGTCAAATCTTAATCAGATACTTATTTACTCTTACTTGAGTCATTTGTTAGATTACGTATTACATTTACACAATGGTTAGAGTTACAGTAGTGGTAATCCTACTTAAGTACACATCGTTGGTAATCTGCCCAGCTGTGGTTAAAAGTAACTTAAATTGACCATGGAAGGTTATGGTCATTAGACAGTCATAAAGAAGCTCTCTCAAGAGAGCCATTTATATCTGAGGCTAAAAGGAAGGTGGTGTGTAAATGTAAGTATGATCTTTTCTATCTCAGGGGAGCCTCTTCTGCTTGGTTTGTTTTGTGGCCACTATAGTTTAAGCTCACTCATGAAAATGTGTTAGGTCACAGAGCAGAGCGCTACCAACTAAGCTGATCTCACGCCACTTGGGTGAGTGTCATTATTTTTTGTTTTTTTCTTTCTGTGCCCAAAATCAAACATTTTTTGTCTTCACTAAAGTATCTTTGTTATTTTCCCCCACATAATTAATCAAATGAAACATACTTTATTTATCCCAAAGGGAAATTAAATAAGGAGCTACTCCAACATGCTGGCACCTTGAGCTAGATTTCCCTCATTGTCTTTTCTATTAGTGGTTCCGTCTTCAAAACAGAAGTAAGGCCACTTTCTTTTCAACATCAGGAGGAAAGAACATGGAGAGCAATTTAGAGGAAATCTCAGCTGTCATTTTTGGAGCAGTTTTAACTCTGGAACTCAACTTTCACCTCTGTTGTCTTATTCATTGTGGAAATATACATATTCTTAGAAACCTAGAAAATTTATGGGATCTAAATAATTTAGGGACAGACATATAGTAGTATGCTCACAAAACTTTAAAAATAGTTTGCTGGAATGTTTTTTTTGCTATGCATATCTGTAACATTTTTTTTAAACTGAACTTTTATACTATTTCAATCAAGGTTGTGTACTTAATCACACTTAAATGATTATGTGTGATTAAGTGTCACATGTATGTCTTGACCGTAAACCATCCAGATCGGGGTTATTTAAAAACGTAACTAGATTCAAGTACTTCTAATCAGATAATCCAGTGACTGTGCACTAAAAAACGAATTAGAACCAACGTGTTCATCACTCAACATCACCACAATGATTTACTGAAAAGTCTATTCAGTCCAAAGACTTCATCGGTGTCAGAAACAAACAAACAAAAATTAAACATGTTTTTTGTACATTTCATTTAAAATAACGGCCTTAAATACATAAGTAGCTAAACTAATGTATATCTATTTCTATGTGCTTTTGATGAAATAGATAAATGTGCATGTTTGCTGTTTTTTAGTTCCTTTGCTGCAGTGCACCCTGAAATAATTTACACAATCACAAGTTACAACATACCCTAGGACCATCAGTTAATCATCAATCAACCATCAAGTTGATTCCCTTTTAACTTCCTCTTTGCTCATAGAAACCGTGTAAACCCCAATTATCTCCTCTCAGGCTTTTTAAACCATTTGCACGCATCTCCATATATTAACAAGATAGCTTTGATTTGTTTCTTGACCTTAATGAGGGATCATGATCTGATGATGAACTGCTGAATTAATCTGTTAGCAATATTTCAAAGAGACCTACTGAGGCATTTGGTTTCAACCTTGAGGAGATTGTGTGAGTGTAGGTGTGTGTGTGTGTGTGTGTGTGTGTGTGTGTGTGTGTCTGTGTGTGCATGCGTGCGTGCGTGCGTGCGTGCGTGTGCGTGTGCGTGCATGAATCAGATGAAAAATATGAAAGAAACAGTGTGTATTCATCATACCTGTGAATAAGACCGTTTCATTTTGTATGCAGACGGGCAGAAATGTCAGAACGACACACAGGTAAGGTTGACTATGTCTCCATAAATTTCACACAATTATATACTGAAGCCATGCAGCAACAAAGCAGCTGTCAACAACTGTTTAGGAAGAAACAGTTCACTCTACCATGTCGGCAATGGAGTATGTCTTTTATTTCCAAGGCTTTGCTTTCATATGGTTACTGTCATATCTCACAAAAACGTTCCATTTTGACCCTAACTATTTTTTAGATAAGTCTAATTTGACTTTTTGTTTTTTAGACTGAAGACAGTGAATGGTTTGCACTATATGGTTTGTGTTCTATATTTGCAATTGTAAGTCTTGTGTATGTTGTCCTCACAGATAATTAGGACATTGCTGTGCTAACCAATTTTTATTTATTTAGCTAGATGCTCCTGAAGTATTATTTTTTTCTCTAACCACAGAAATGATCCTGCTATCATTCACCACAGTGCTTTCTATTGATAGTGAGGTATTTTAATATTGTCCCACAAAAATTTCCTCTGAATATATAACATTCTAAGCCTTGGTCATAATTTTATTTAAAGTACTATCTTCTCTAGAAGTAGCATTTTTGTTTAAATTAAAATTGGATGTTTTATTTGTTTAAAAATGTTTAAAACACAATAATTACAGTAACTTTCACTTTGGATGCTCACAAACAGAAACACAGAGCTATAAACACAAATTGATCTCCTAATGGTCCCCTCCTGATCTTTACCTACCTGAACTCCATCCTGGCAGCAGTACTAAAGGTTTATGATTAATCTCCACATAATTTCATAAATGGCATTGTTATTATTAGCCATTTTAGTCTAATACCACATGGAAGCCTTGCCTGACCAAGTTCTGATGTACATTTCTGTTTGTTCTTACATCTTTTTTTGACATGTTTTAAACAATAAAATCAGTGAAAAAGAGACAATTTCACATTCATTTGTATAGCATTAACACCTGATGTTTCAATAAACTATGGCAATTATTGTTTTTCCAAGGAGGATAGTGGAAAATGAAGTTGATGTTCCCAAAAGTTATTATCACTGACCAGCTTTCGGTTCTAAACCAGTATTAATCAAGGATCAAGGCCAACGTGTACTTTTTCCTGGTTGATCACTACTTGTTAATCCTTTAGATCAGCATGCTCTGTTTTCACATACACTCATGTAAACTCTTAATTAGTATTTGTTTACCTAATTTTGAAAAAGTTATAAAAGGTCTTTACCTTTCTGATCTAGATTTATGGTTCTAAAACTTTTCCCTTAATATACGTATGTTTACTGTCCTGATAAGCCCTTTTATTTATCTTGCAATTGAATAGTGCTATACACCTATAACACTCCCATCACCTTACTAAGTCATATTTTGATTCAGAAAGAAGTGGCCCCTCATAGCTTTTGAAAAATATAGTCTTTTTTTTTCTTTTTTACTATTCCCATGAAGAGACAGAAGACTAAAGAGACTAGAGGAGGTACGCCTTAAATAACATCAATAACATGCATATTTGCATTAAACCCGGATGAAAAGACATGATAATAATATAGAAGAAATAACAGCACACAGGAATAAAATAAAAATAACTAAATAATAAATCAAATAGTAATAATAAAACTAAAATAATAATAATAAAACTATAATAATAATAATAATACAACTAAATAATAAAAAAAATAAAGACAAAGGAATGAACAAATATTGCAATATGTCAATAACAATTAAATTAACATTTACCTACAACAATAAACTCAGAAGTAATCAGAGAGGAGCAAAGAAGAAAAACCAAAACACAAACACCTGCGGATCGTGCAACCATTACTGTCACATGTCCTCACATCCTTGTATGAGTCTGTTGGTCTCTCTTCCTGTGTTTTCTTGTTACGTCTTGCCTACAGCCGACTCTAAGTGCTTGGATTCAGTGTAGCACGTGATGGTTTGAAAGACAACCTCACGTATGACAGAGGGCACATAAACCGGACACAAAGACACACGCACACGCCCACATACACACTCAGATTATCTGAATTATCTAAAGCTCTAAGAGGATTTCTGAAAAGTGGGTGTTGCACTTGAATCTCATGTGCCTGATGGCTATTGATCCACTCTAATCCTACAAAGAGAAACGTGCGCAGCGTGTGCAGGTACTTCTCCCGGTCATAAACAAGCTTCCTACTTCTTTTTTGTTTGGGTGTCTAATGTTGACTTCGAGAATTGTTATTGTATGTGAACCCACATACACACTTCCACGTTCTTGTATTAGTTATATCAGACGAATGATGAAAAAAACTAAGAAAAACAAAACAAAAACAAATAGTAAATGTAGGCTGGAACACCTGAGATCAGGGATCATGGCCCATCTTTTACAACTAAGGCAAACATTCATTCCAAGAACATCTCAAGTGTTTTCTCACTTGGGATGCACTACAAGCACATGTGATGGTGTATAAATATGTACATAGACATTAGAATTAAAATACAACTCATTGCAAGGTCATCCCCTTATTATAAAACAGCAAGATACTAGATTTGATTGTGAGAGCAAATGATTTAATGTCATAATATATTATTACTAGTTAAAATCAGATTGGGTTACTTCAACCTGAGTAAAATAATTTCTCCCATTTTAACTGTTAGATTTTTACTTAATTTGGACAGACAACATTTTGTTACAAAAAAGCATACTTCAATTTTGCGTTGCGCCACCGGCAAAATAACATATTGATCTGTTGTGATTAGTTCTCCAGAGGAGAGGAAGAAAGAAAATGATTGTTTTTTGTGTGTGTTTTCTTTACTATTTAGTAGAGTTTTGACTATATTAATGTTGATAATACTTTCTTCATAAAAAATAAAAAGGATAAATGGATTTAACATTAGGTCACAATGCAAATGTTATAATGGAGTCCCTGTATTATTGCTATTTCGCTTCAGTCAACATTCAAAAGTGACACTGGAGGGAAACACAAATGTTATACTTTGTCTTGGCTTCGCACATTGTAATTATAGCTGACATTAGCTAATTTACAGCATGCGTTGCTGGTCCCTCTCGGCTACATCTTGGCTGTTTCATCTGCTGCCATTGAGCCAGCAGATGAAAAAGCCAGTGGGCATGATTCCCCATATCTGTGAACTTCTGGGGGATTACTTGTGTCTCAGCTACAAACAATAATCTGATGAGAGCTAGTGTAATGCACTGTTTAGATGCAGGTAACACTTTCACATATTCCAGCTGATATGTGATCGTTTTTTTTCTTTTCATTATGTTGTTATGTTCTCCTGCAGGATCAATTTATGTTTGAGTTTACAACTGCGATCGTAAAACGTAAGGTAAATGGTTCAGTTTAGGAGTCAAACTCATGACAGCTGTGTCATAGATTGTTTGCCTGTTTATATTGAACTTTACCCACTTTGTAACTCTTCAATCCATATTTCGTAGCTTCTAACAACTTTTCTTCCAGAACTCCCATACTTTTTTTTCTCTATCCAGCTGACCAACTGCTTTGTCACTGCTGAAAAAAAAGTTACACATAGTATACTGCTGCCCACACTGTGTTGCTCCCAAGGAAAAAATGTGCACAATTTGATTTTTATGGTTTGCTGATGTACAAAACAGTCTGCATTTACGTTATTACATTAAATTCTGATTTTAACTGGACCAGAGACCCTTCCTCTGGTTGGCGAGGCTTCTACATGGCTTGAGGCTTTTCTTTACCAGGGGTTTTCTATTTGCCATTCTAAACTTAAATGATATGCTTAAACTGTAAAATTGTTCTATGAGCTGTAAACTTCAAACTATATCTGAACGATGCTGGTGTTTGTATTGATACTATATTCATGTAGGTGCACTCCATTTGATATTGTCTTTGCAACACTAGGTTTAGTTTGGATATGAATACCTATAAATATTTGCTGAAGTAGTTAAAAAACAATTTTTTTTAAATTAAACTGATCATATTTACTATTAGATCAATAAACTTACATACTTAATAAAGCTCTACTAACTACCATGCAAAATATAAAAGAATTAATCTAACTTCCAAAAAAAAAATAAATGTAAAAAAACAAACAAAAAATTTGATTTTATGATAAATTCACAGTTCTGTATAAACTGTAAATGTTGGAAAAGACATTAAATTAGTTTGTACCAAATACATTATGGAATACCTTTATGTATAAACTTGAAATAAACCATAAAAGGATATATTTTGTGACATCACAATTCAGTATCAATTTGTATACTTGAAGATCAAGGCTTATATTGACATTTGAAGAAGAGGTCAATTTATACCTAATCATTTTAGTCTAGTTTGAGACTAAATGGAGTCTTTAAACGACCAGTTCACAAAGCAAAAGAAATGAAAATAAAACATTATTATAAAGATAGTTTAGCATGTTAAAAATGAAGTTTTTGGGCAATTGATGTTTATACAGTTATTGATTAAATTAAGTACTACACTCACCGGCCACTTTATTAGGTACACCTTGCTAGTACCGGGTTAGACCCCCTCTTGCCTTCAGAACTGCCATAATCCTTCGTGGTATAGATTCAACAAGGCACTGGAAACGTTCCTCAGAGAGTTTGGTCAAAATTGACATGATAGCATTATGCAGTTGCTTCAGATTTGTTGGCAGCACATCCATGATGCCAATCTCCTGTTCCACCACATCTCAAAGTTGCTTTATTGGATTGGGACCTGGTGACTGTGGAGGCCATTTGATTACAGTGAACTCATTGTCAAGAAGATGGGTACGCTGTGGTCATAAAGGGATGGACATGGTCAGGAACAATACTCAGGAAGGCTGAGGCATTGCAACAATTGCCAATAGGTACTAAGGGGCCCAAAGAGTGCCATAAAAATATACCCCAAACCTTTACACCACCACCAGCAGCCTGAATCGTTGATACTAGGCAGGATAGATCCCTGTTTTCATTTTGCTGACGCAAAATTCTGACCTTATCATCTGAATGTCGCAGCAGAAATCGAGACTCATCTGACCAGGTAACGTTTTTACATTTTTCTGTTGTCCAATTTTAATGAGCCTGTGCGAATTTTAGCCCCAGTTTCCTATTCTTAGCTGACAGGTGTGGCACCTGGTGTGGTCTTCTGCTTCTGGAGCCCATCTGCTTCAAGGTTCAACTTGTTGTGCATTCAAAGATGCTCTTCTGCATACCTTGGTTGTAATGAGTGGTTAGTTGAGTTACTGTTGCCTTTCTATCAGTCGGATCATTAGCTTCTGATCTCTGGCATAAACAAAGCATTTTTGCCCACAGAACTGCTGCTCTCTCTGTTTTTCGGACCATTCACTGGAAATCCTTGCAGTTTCTGAAATATTCAGACCAGCCCTTCTGGCACCAACAAACCATGCCATGTTCAAAGTCACTTAAATCACCTTTCTTCCCCATTCTGATGCTCAGTTTGAACTCTTCTTGACCATTAGTAGCTGCCATGTCATTGATTGATTAGGGATTTGCGTTAATGAGCAGTTGGACAGGTGTACGTAAAAAAGTGGCCGGTGAATGTATATTTAGATCAAAAATAGCTGAATTTAACAGATTAATAACATTAGTTTGTAGCACATTTGCTCTTAGGCAGCATTATTTACAATAATTATCGTCTGGTTTTGTAGTAAACATATGTAAGCATATTTTATGATTAATAGTGGCAAAACAGGAAAGGGAAACTGGAAACCGGTGAAGCGGCGTAAACACAAGTTGTATGATTCGAGTGACTCTTTATCCGTCACTAATCTTGTGAAACTATGTTTAACTCAGGATTCATGGCATGTTTGTACCAAAGCAGTTTAAAGGATTAGAAAACATTTAAAACCCAACAAAACAATGTGAATTAGACAATCAAAACAATATTTACATTTTTTATCCTAAGCTATATAAACTCCGCCAAGACAAACTCTTACTTGGGTAATCTTTGGGAACCTCCGATGAATTCAGCTAGCACTGCTGCTCGTGCACATTCGCTTGAAATGTGGGGCATCCTAAATTAAAACGGCATCTTTGATTAGGGAATCCATAATTAAAACATTATTTCTGCAGAATTATGAACGATACATGTTATATCAAAGAAAAGACAATTTTAAGAGGTATTATTAGATGTTTCGGGTCTTATTTGTACTTGAAATAGCTATTTTTGTGTTTTGAAAAAGTCAAAGACAACATAAGAAATGCCAGAAGAAAGACAGTGTGAATGTGTTTTAGAAGCAAGGCATGCAGCAGGTAGCTGGCTCCCTCTCTGTCCCCTTTGTCAGGTGTCCTTAGAGTGCAGCTTTGTGCCGTGAACTCCCTCAAGACCTCTGTTTGTTCTCAGAAGATGAGGTCTGACAGAGTGTGACCATCCACTTACATCGCAGGTCACCAAAAGCTTACGGAGTGACCAGGATACACTGAACATAGGTTTTATTCTTGCTTATCCATATATATATATATATATATATATATATATATATATATATAAAGTTACT
>JAVLVB010000458.1:767263-800947 GCA_032876305.1 Orestias chungarensis | reverse complement strand
TATCTATCTATCTATCTATCTATCTATCTATCTATCTATCTATCTATCTATCTATCTATCTATCTATCTATCTATCTATCTATCTATCTATCTATCTATCTATCTATCTATCTATCTATCTATCTATCTATCTATCTATCTATCTATCTGGCTGTCCATCAGTTCTTCCGTCCATCTTGCCTGCCTGTCTGTCTATCAGTTGGTAACATGTAAAATAAGCACCCACAATAATTGTATGCATTCAAACCTTTGAAAAATGAATGTTATATAAATTAAATAGGAAATACAATAATACTTGATAAAAAAACATCCACATTTACCACAAAAATGTCTTATTACATATTTGAAAATCATGACACAAAAATCATAACACACAACGGAAATTCAAATAATAATAATAATAATAATAATAATAATAATAATAATAATAAGAGATATATTATCAAATAACTTTAAAAGAATCCATGACATAATAAATCACAGCATGTCACAAATGTCTTGATTGTTCTTTTTTTTTTTTTGCATACTAGTTTTAATTTTTGCCTCATAATTCGGCAGACAGCCCTAAACCTCCTTGTTTCTATTTTTCATCCCATCCATTCCCCCCATCCTCTTCACTGTCTTTGTTTATCTGCCACACTCCATAAACTCACTCCATTTCAGTGCTGGATCAGCGAAAGCTGGGACGGAAGCAGCTGAGCCAAAGAGACACAGACAGGGAGAGCTGTGTGGGGGATGAGGGATGAGAGGAGAGACAGAAGGTGGTCGAGTGCAGGACTTTTGGCACCGGCCGTCCATCTGTGACTTTCTTCCAGCCTCCCTGTGGCACTGACGGGCGGCGGCGTGGCAGCCAGTGACGGATGACTAATCTACTGCTTGTAATGAATGAGACACCTCCCTCGGAATGCAAAAAACGTTACTGGTGGGAAGGGAGGTCGTATTATGAATGGGATGCAATTTCTTTTAATGTAACGCTTGTGCAAAGCAAATACACTGAGCACTTACTTACAAGATAGGATTTCCAATACATTAGATTTCCAAAGGTTTAATTATGGAAACATGAGCAGGTGGAGGAGGGAAAAAGGAGACTTTGATTATGAAAGACTATGATGATGGTGATGATGATGATGAGGATGATGATGATGAGGAGGAGGAGGAGGAGGATGCGCAGTGCATTTTGTGTGACAGTCTGTCTCCAGTTAGTTTGTCTTGACTCTGCGCGCCCAGTCGCTCAGACTTGTCTTGTATTCAGCTCGTAACGCGCAGGCGTGATCCTATCAGAGTCCCGCAAGGAAAAAAAAAAAAAAGCAAAAAGCTGTAAACATCCAGAACTAGACGTCGTGCGTATTTATTTATTTATTTATTCTTATTTTTTTGAATTTTTCTTTCTCGAGTAGCATCTAAACGCAAGCTGAAAACATCCATTTTGCAGAGACGGTGAAGGAGAACGAACGATTTTCTTTCCAGGCCAAAACCTTCATACAAAACAAGTCCAACCTGTGGAGAGCGCAGAGCGCGTATGTCCAGCCTGTGCTATCTGGGACGCTCTGCTTTCTACCGCAGCTTGGGTTTTATATTAAGCGCGTCGCCGTGGGATCCGAGCCTCGTGCGGGTATTTAGTTTATGAATGGCACCGACATGGAGGAAGTGCCGTTTCAGAAAGTCAAAACCAGGCGGAAGAAAAGCCACTGTCCACCGGGCGTCCCCCTGACTACCATCGCCTGCGAGGATGAGTTCGACTGCAAGGAGCTGGAGTCCCTCTTCCAAAACTACAACCTGAAACTGGAGCAGACGTCCACGCTCAAAGCCCTGGCTGTCCTCATCTTCACGTCCGCCACGCTGGCAGTAGAGGAGCTGCTGTCCGGTCCCAGCATCACCATCTCCAAGGGCTCCCATCCGGTCCACTGTGTCATTTTCCTCTCCCTTTTCATAGTTACCAACGTCAAGTACCTGCAGGTGACTCAGCTCCAGCAGATCGTCAACCTGACGCTTCTCTTCAGCTTCACTTTTTCCTTCCTCTGCTGCCCCTTCTCCCTGGGCGCCATGGGTCAGGAGCCCCCCACGTCCCCGGAGCAGGGCGTGTGGCAACTTATCCTGGTCACTTTCGTCGCCTACGCGCTCCTGCCCGTGCGGACGCTCCTGGTAGTCGTTTTTGGACTCATGGTTTCCGTCTCCCATCTGATTGTGACGGCCACTTCGGTCACTGTGAAAACTCAGAAACTGTGTAGAACGGTGAGTGCATTTACGCACTGTTTAATGTGCACAACCCTCTTTTATTGCTGGTTTAATTCATACAGCATCCATCAATACCTTAACCCGGGCACAGGCAGGGTTGCCTGTTCAGCACCAGGGATAGCTCCTCGCTGGCAGACATATTAGGCTTTTGTCTAAATATCGCCAAACAGGCAGCAAATAAAACATTACCCTTTATCAGATCAACAGAACACATATTTTAGTGTCCCCATTAATTCATGAAACAGGTATACATGTTAAGATACAAAAATAATAAAGAATTGCTATGTGTACATCGTAATCCTATGTACTTAAAAACTAAGATACACATAGGTAATTATTGGTTTACCATAATATTTAGAAATCATTTGGTCTAAATATTAGTGTTTTAAAAGTTCAGAGTTTATGTATTGTTTTTTAATCGGCTTAGTCCTGTTTCATTCCTAGTAATTTGTCATAGTGATTAGCTTTAGATGGATTATGCATACAACTCTTAAAATAGAGATGTCGAGAAAGAATACATCGCTGTAATAGTTATTTCATTAAAAGAGGTTAAAAATATTTTATGCACATCAGTGTAGGTCCAAAGTACTGAGAAGGTAATACCCAAAGGTTCAGAAACACTCCCCCACCCCTACCCCCAAAAAAGTTCTAAACTCTTACAAGAATAATCCACCAATTTCCTGCTTTATTTATTTACGTACTGTTGTATTTGCATTGCTCTTGACACTTCTGAATGTGCCATAATTGGTGAAAGTAACATGCTATAACCCCTTCCATGCCTAAAAAATATCACCTCATCCCACATCTAAGTTTAGCACACTTGGACCAAATGATTGTCTGAATTCATGAATTCGTCAAAAGGAATCTGGACTGTGAAAATCATAACTCAAACTCAGAATAAATAGGGTGATTATTGTTGTAGGTTTAGAAAATTAGATTAGAAAAAAAGAGGCTAAGAACCTGTTATTTTGCAAAATACTTGCAATAATACTATCTTTTGTTTTTGGTATCCAAAAGCTTTCAGCTCCTCCATTTGGCCAGAGACACTTTGAAATAAACAAATCAGTCTAAAGACATGTGGGTTTTATATTAAGAATATGTAAAATCTTTTATAAAATAGCAGTTAATATAACTATGACATTATCAAACAGACTGCTTTTCAAAATTCTGGGCTCAAATTAAAAACTAGAGGGGAACACATGGTTTATGGTGGCAGCAGAATCTATCCATGAATAAGATAAGTTCTGCTCAAGATTATGAAGACTTATTTCTTATAGGACATCTGTGCAAATTCCTGTCCTGGTTGAGTATGAAACACTGGCTTTTATTTGTTTTTGATACTTGCCTTTTATTTATGATATATATTCATTTATTTTTCTTTACAGTTGACTTTTATTAGATTTATTATTTTGCTGCATTTCTTTTTCATTTCCATGTATGTAAATAATAATAAATAAATAAAAGTTGGGATTTATGTCGCAACTAAACAAGTTTGGAAAAACACTGACACTTTCCTGTGGTAAAGGTTTCTGCTCCAAAGGGACTTAGCTTGAAATTTAGAACTAAGTGACACCCTTTCAAAACCAGAAGTGGGGCAACTTAGAAAGTCACAGATATGAACCATTTGTACCATATGTATCAGTTGTAAAATGTAGGGCAGTCATCTCAGTCTCTGCACATACTGTATGCATCTTGCTATTTCTCATAATAATTTAAAATTTCCGACTTTCACTGGGTGCCTTGAAGGAGAACACATTGGATCAATTACAACGTTTTAGGGTTAATTGAACATTTTAACATTTAATGCTACCTATGACAGACCAACAGGAGATACCTGTTTAGCACTGTGAAGGACAGTGATAGCTGCACAACCCCAGATAGCTAATCCATTAAGCTCAGAGATGAGCTGTGTGGTATGACCCTGCACGTCTCAGGTTTGGACCAACCACTCAATAGGTGTACGCTGGGTCTGCATTCAATACATGATAACAGAAACAAACATTGGCAAGAACTTGTACCTTCATCTCACGGAGAGTTTGTGAAAAACAAAATGTTCACTTCATACATAGGTGCAAATAAGTCTTTCAAATGACACGACTTAGCTAAAGACTGCACACTATTACATTGTGTGCAGAAATCAGTAAGTGCTGCAATAATGTCAATTGTAGTCAAATTATAAAAAAATATATAGGGAGAACACAACAGTAAAGAAAAAAATACATGAATAAATGATTTTATTTATTTCCCTGGGCATTGAACCACTGTCAACAATGAAAGCATGCTTGTACACAGTTTAATGCTGTGTATTTTGTTCACAAAGTCAGCATCAGCCAGGTAAAATAAATTGTGTCCTGTACAAGGTTAAAAGTAGTCACACAGCTGCTGTCTTTGTGTCAACAAATGACCAGAGCCAGAAGTCACCAGCGATTAAATGCTGCAAATACATAAAATAAAGAAACAGACCATATTTATTTTTGACCTTTATGTTGTAG
Source organism: Orestias chungarensis (assembly GCA_032876305.1). Classification (NCBI taxonomy): domain Eukaryota; kingdom Metazoa; phylum Chordata; class Actinopteri; order Cyprinodontiformes; family Cyprinodontidae; genus Orestias; species Orestias chungarensis. The sequence goes on along the minus strand of JAVLVB010000458.1, from coordinate 796,220 downwards.
ATGTCCACCTGCTTCCAATTTATCCAGGTAGAAAAATATTCAAACCAAGCTACCCCTGGGTGAGAGAGTGTTTGCCCTACAAACCTAATACTGAGAGTGATTGTTGTATATTACTGTGGAAAAATGTTGCCGCTCTCTTATTTTTTAGAAATGTTACAATTTTGAGGCATACAAGGATTTCCGAGATCAAAATTCCTGTGACACATCAATTCAATCAAATTTAAGTGTATAATTTTACTCCTCCACTCTGAGGCCTTTTGTTTTGTTTTTTCACTTATTTTTCGAACCCTTTTCAAAAAACTTAAGCTTAAACTACAGAAGCAAATTAGAAAAAAAACAAATTAGAAAAACAAATTAGCCCCAGACCTTCATACTACCAACAGCCAGTCTAACTGCTTGTATGATTTTCTGTTTTAAAATGCCGTGTTAACGCAAAAACTGGATGTAAGACAATAGACACTTTCCAAACAGTTTCTCTTTGTTTCTGATCATTCCACAGAATGTTTTTCAAAAATCATGAGTTTATTTTTAGGGCATGATGGGTGGACCTATTCAGGAGTGGTTTTGAACTTAGTACTGTCCAACTAATGCAATTTTTTCTCAGACAATTTTTTTAATGACTTTACTGGGGCAAGGTAGTCCTGCACTACTTTAGATATTCTGGATATTTGACAAATGATATTCCTGTTTGTTCCTGAATTGTCTTAAATCGGGTCAGGATCCAAGCATCAAATTGGCAGTCATGAATTTGCAACAATACAGTCTTTGTTAATTCAAATAGAGAAAGAACATAAAATGAAACACAGCATTGATATTACAAAAAAGGCAAAAGACATACTTTTAAACCTACTTCATGTTGTCAGTCAGGTTCAGTTTGAAATACATGTTAACTTTTGCAGTATTCAGGCCTTCTTGTTTCCAAAAAATGTGGTAAATCCTAATTACTTGATCATTTCACAACATCTTTACTTTATCACATAGTGCCACTCTTGTTTAGTAAGCTTTTTTGTCCTTAATATGCAATGTTTTATTTAAAACCTACATTGAAGATTTTTTAAATATTCTCTCACTCTGATTTTACAATTTGATTGATGACACACAATTAGATGTGAAAAAAAGTTGTAAGAAGAGGACGTTGGTAAAATGGCAAATACCCTTTCACTTCACAGTTTCAAGAAAAAACAAACAAACAAACAAACAAACAACCAAACAAACAAACAAAAAGAAAACTCCTGAGAACCTAAAAATGTTTTAGCAGTAACATACTTGTCCTCACTTCAAAGTAGTTTTAATATTCCTAACGATACCTTTAGTGTTTTCAGAACATAACTTAATAGATCAATTTCTTTTAAATTGTTTATTTTTTTAAATTCAATTTATTTATTAAATTGATTTTTTTTCCCTCGTCTTTTGCAGCTGGTTGCAAACACGGTTTTGTTCACTAGTGTCAACCTGTCAGGGCTGTTTGTTCGCATCCTGACTGAACGAGCCCAGAGAAAAGCCTTCCTTCAGGCCCGAAACTGCATTGAAGAACGACTCCGAATGGAGGATGAGAATGAGAAACAGGTAAACGAAACGGCACCCTGATTAAAACCAGGGCTCAAATCAAGATGTATTCAATTCATTTTCTGGGAGCATTTATTTCCAATGATAATCTTTTCTATTGCTTTATATAAATGAAAGGTGCTTCAAATTGTTTTTTTATTTTTAAACAAATGCACCCAGGAACGCCTGCTAATGAGTCTGTTGCCCAGGAACGTAGCTATGGAGATGAAAGAGGACTTCCTGAAGCCCCCTGAAAGGATCTTTCACAAAATCTACATCCAGCGTCATGACAATGTCAGGTAGGAAATGATCATGCGGCATCTCGGTTGTGCAGCACAGCTGTCCCTCAAGTTCAGATGAAAAAGAAACAGTTTTCCTTTAGAGTTGACTCATTGTTGAAACTTTTAGTGGTTTCAATTTAGAGAGGGTGCTTTCTCACCAAGGCAAAGTTTTCTTTAAAAAACACTGTCAACACAATGTCCCCTCAATGAGGACCTGCGTAATTTCTACAAACTGTGAAAGAATCCCTGGGGATTTTTTAAGGTAGCAGAACTATTGGTCACTCAGAAGGAATATTTACATTGATGTTTGGTAAAGCATGTTATATTACAAGTAAAAGGAAACATAAACTGATAGACAAGGAGAAACTCCAAGACTGCATGAGAACTTTAAGTAGAGAGTCGCAGGGATGTTAAATAAAAAATATTATTTTTTTATGCTGTTCCTGCTGTTTTTAATAGCTGCTATCTTGGCTCTGTAAGTACATCTGAGTTAAATTATCCAGAATAATTTGGCATTTGTTTAGTTAGACACAAAAAGCCTGGTTTTGCACATACAAGATACTAAAAAGTCTCTAATCAATAACTTGTTGAAATGCTTTAAAAGCACAGATGGCTGTCACCTTAAAATACATTGTCTTTCAGTTCTAGTGCCTGTGCTGAGGATTGGAAATAAGGTGTTATTAAAGCTGTTTTTATGTCTGGAGATTGTCTTGAAGCTAGTAGCTACATGCTCATAGGAATATTACCGATAGTTTCAAAGGTTGTTGAAAAGTTGTAATTGAACAACTTTTTACATTGTGTTTTACATAGTTGGCTTTGGGACAAGTGTCTTACTTTTAAAGTTAAATAGGTTTTGTTGTTTCAGGTGGCTTTCTTAACAAATTCACTAGCTGTTGTTCAAAGGCTGATATTGATGTGAGAAAAGCACAAAAGCATCTGAGAAAAAAAACAACAACTGTAAAACTAAAATTCCGTAAAGTATGTACAACCTTTTTACATTTATTTACATACTTTTTTATGTTGACAAATTAGATTTTTCTGTATAATTGTAAATAATTCAAAAACTTCTTAGTGCTTTTTCCCTCTCAGACTGCTGAGGCATTGTAATGGTGCTATCCCTGACTGTTTCTCATTGTGTGGTTTCACATTAAAAAACTCTAATAAAATAAACTCTTGTTTGGAAGCTTTTGTGTTCAAAATGTGATAAGATTTAAAAAAAATACAGTTTTTCTTCAGTAAGACTCTCTCTTAAACGATAGCACTATTTGCGAATTATCTAATCATGTACCAAATAACTCTATTAATGTTTTATTGTTGCTGACCGACTGATAGATGCAAACAACACTTAGGCATCAGAAAACAATAATGTTTTTCTTCAGAAACATTAATACTGCAGGGTAATTGATTCTTACTAACACTCAGCATAATCTATAACATTTAAAAGTGATTCTAAAGTGTTTTCTTCAAAAGTTGTAACCCTGCAAATCACCAGTGCCACTTAATATCTGTCTTATTATTTTATTTAGCTATGTTATAATCCTCTACTTTAGTATTTTATGTGGGTTCAGGCCTTTTCCTTCTGGTTCGTCTGTTCTATCAGATGATTGGGACCTTTAACCCTTTGTCGGATAAAGAGTTCAACTCCAATTTATTGGAGAAGATGAACTTCCATTATTCTCCTTCCACTTTTTCCTGGCTGCTTCTCTGGATTCATTGCGAAATCTGGCCTTTCCCACTACAGCATTTCCTTGTTTTGTCTTGTCTCATCTTCAGCTTTTCTTCTTACCTTTCTTCCGTGAGCAGCAGCAGCTTGGGAAGGAGAATTTTCTTAGCCCTGGGATTAAGTTGCAACTGGGGATTAAATGCAATGGAGACTAAATTCTACTTGCGTAACTCTCTTGGTACGAGTGTGTGTGTGCTTGTGCACGCTGGTTAAATATGGACAGACTGCGATGGAGCTCTGCTGATTGCTTTTTGCCTTGAACCCCTTTGAAGCCAGCTTTTAGGGATGGTATAAAAAGGGCATGTCTTGACTTGGAAAGGTCTCTTATTTCAAAATATATTCCAGGTTTTATGGTAGAGTGTCTAAAATGTTGCTGCATATAAATACAAAATGGAAAATGCTTTTGTGCTTTATTTCAAAAAGAAAGGTACAAATTTTTTTATTATTTGAGAAAACAACATATTTGGGGCCATCAAACTGTCGTTTTTGCTTATTGTTAGGCAGTTTCCTTCTTAAAAAAATAATTTATTCTAATACCAATGACCAGACCAAATAGTTTCACCCTTTGCAGTTCTATGTCCCTTTATATGTTTGAGTAAAGACATCTGTTCACTTAGCATTACCTAAATTTAAATGTATTCAACATTTGTCCCCTGACATTTAATAACCCATTCTTTAAATGTGCCCATATTTTTCCCATTTTACAAAACCAACAGCCAAATAAAATCTTAATATATTTTAATACGTTATCATCCAAATACACACCTGCATTTAAGTAACTGAATCACAGTTGAATCACTCAGGGCTGTTCATTAATCATATAAGCCCCCTAAAAATTAAATTAAAATAAAAAAATAAATAAAGATGTCATGTAGTCAAATTATTTCAATTCATTGTGCGCTTTATGGACTTGCCGTCAGCACATCCGCTGCCCATATTGTATCTCCAGAGGGGCCCATCCAGCCCAACCTGAAGCCGGCTCCATCCGCGAGCCTTTGACTGTGTGATTGAATTAACATCACATATGCCAAACCAGCTAAAGCGATGCCTCCTGGAGCGGGGAGGAAGATATTTGCATAATTGGGCAAATAACTCTTCAAATTAATGCCAATGGAGAGGAATTGATGAATGAATGGGTGGGTGTGTGTCAGTGAATGTGTGTGATTGTGGCGGTGACACAGCTTGTCAGATGATATCAGGTATAACATTCTAATTACCACAAGATTAATCCTGTTGGTAATTTGTGGTTTATTCAGTTCAAATTCAGCATCAAATGAATAAAAATAATCCCACTTACAGTGATGTTTGTAAATCATTAAAACCATGATACAAATTGATGAATTTCTGAGAGTTATATCTTGGTCTACATTTCCTTCATTTACAACTGTAGCTGCCCTGCTACTTTTCTGTGTAGTCTGCTTCTGGTCCTTATTATTTAGTTACATTTTCTACAGCAAAGGAATCTAGATTGCAGGTCTATCAGCTGAACAAAAACACACTGCAATTCTATTAAAGCACTCTGCTGGAAGTTGTACTAAATGAGCTCTGGCACTGTCATTCTGAAACAGATACGAACCTCTCGGGAAAAGGCATCAACTCGACCAAAGTATGATTTTCTTTAGAAGTCCAAATGGCACTCCAACCCTACAGTACTACAATATACAAGTCAAATAGTAGCTCTCAAAAGTTTTCACACCCGTCTTAGTAAACTGTCTTTGTGATAAAAAAAAATAATCAAACGCTTTACCAACGTTTTCTGCAAATAACGTGACATGAATCATACGACTGAAACAGAAACTACACAAAAATTCTGTGCGTAATTTTGAAATATTATATTTTGCAGTAACTTTTGTTCAATCTACCCTGCAAAACGTCTCCAAATAGCAAAAACTTGGAGGATTAGGGTTGAAACTTTTTTTTTGTGACTTTTTTTCAACTTCACAAAAAACCTTCCTTCTGGAGAAAAGTAAACCCAGAATGTTATACTGCTGCCATGTTTCACCATGGGTGTATAATTGTTTTTGGTGATAAGTAGTGTTTGTAAGCTTAAACAGCTGAATCGAAATTGTTGATCTAATGTTTGAGTTTGGTTTTAGTAAAGCATAACAGATAATTATATGAGCTTGGAGCCAGTGAACGGCACAGAGTTAATCTATCGGAGTTAAAAATAACCAGGACTTACTAGAAGCAAGGCAAGGCAAGTTTATTTGTATAGCACATTTTCGTGTACAAGACATTTCAAAGGGCTTTACATAGGAAAAAAAAAGACCACAAACTGGAACAACAAAATCAACATTGAATTTAAAAAATAAATAAAAATGATAATAATGTTAAAAATACTAATAAAATTCTCAGTTGCAATATGCACAGTTAAACAAGTCTGTTTTCGGCCTGGATTTAAACATCGCCAGAGTTGAACCCCGTCTCACCTCTTCAGGAAGACTGTTCCAGATTTTAGGACCATAATACTGGAATGAAGCCTCCCCTTGTTTGGTCCTGACTATGGGCATCAGCAGGATGCCACTACCTGAGGTTCTCAGAGTCCGGGCTGGTTCTTATGGCTCTAACATGCCAGATATGTACTTTGGGGCTAAACCATGAAGAGACTTGTACACAAGCAAGGCTGTTTTAAAATCTATTCTTTGAGTGACAGCAACCCAGTGCAGAGACTTGATCACTGGACTAATGTTGTCATATTTTCTGGTTTTGGTCAGAACCCAAGCAGCAGCATTCTGGATGTTCTGAAGTTGTTTTAAGGCCCGTTAAGAAAGCCCATTGAGCAGGCCGTTACAGTAGTCTAACGTGCTAGAGATGAAAGCATGGATAAGTATTTCTAGGTCTGGTTTAGAGACTATTCCTCTGATTCTGGCAATGTTTTTAAGATGGTAAAAGGCTGCTGATGTTACTGATTTAATGTGGCTGTTGAAGTTCAGGTCAGAATCCAGTATTACCCCAAGATTTTTGACCTGATGGTTAGGTTCCAGAGAGAGCGTCAGAAGGTAACTGATGACACTTTCTCATTGTTTCTGTGGGCCACAGACAGAAGTGATTATATATTTATGTAATATACACTATATTTCCACTGTGATTCAGTTCTGAATACACATAAGGATAATCCTTAACATACAGTTTCAAAACATACTTCATGAGGATTGTGTCATAACTTTGGCATGAGTTCATATTTTACCTAATGATGTTTTTAGGAAAAAACGAAACATATTATAATGAAAAAGTAAGTTGGATTATTTCATGCCTTTCTGAATCAGTCACAATGTAGTTCAGAGTATACCACACTTTATGTATTCCTTGATTTAATTATTGACTGCATCTTAAAAATCTTCCCACTGAACATAAAAGTATTTCAGAGTTTCTTCAGAATAAAAGATCTAAAAGACTAAAAAGGATCTCATCAAAGGGGCTGCTTTACTACTGTGAGTAGAGACTTTCTCTGAATTTCCTGAAGTTTCATGTACTTTAATGCGTTCTTCCTTCATCAACAGCTCACTACAAACAACGTACCTGTTTTGATCCCTGTCTGGTGTCTATTGTTTTAATAGCTATCACCCGCACTGACCATAGACTTGTTTTGTTATGGCAGGAATTTATTGTTATTTTAATCACTATATGTATCTAAAATATTCCCAGAAATCGCTAAAATGAAAATTGGCTCTTTAACCTGTATTGATTAGTGTGAAAAAAAGTATTTATATTTACAAACCCGCTTAGAAAATATAACTGCTCTCTTTAAGTTAATCATGAATCATATGTAAATAACCATGTATTTTAGTTCATTCTCATTTCTCTCAGTCAGGCTGATTCCGTTTACATCTGTAGATCTGTTAATTACTTAAAAATAACATGAAGTTCTGCTCAAAATAAAATCAGGAAATGGATGAGGAACACGGTCACTGACACAAATCAGTTTGGAATGTATTAGAAAACCATTTCTAAGCCATTGGGTCTCTGGTAGACCATACTGAGAGTCATTATCCACAAATGGAAAAAATATTAAACAGAGCTTAATCTTCCAAAGAGTGGATGCCTACTAAAAATTACTCAAAGATTGCATTGGCAACTTGCGCATGAGGTAATAAAAGAACCAAAAACAAAACTCACTCGTCTTATTCTTAGGTCAATTTTCTTGATTTAAAAATCGGAAAATAACTAACTAAAATAGCTCTGTTTTCAAGGAACTGGATTTCATTAAAGTTTTTGATCACTAAAACAGCTCAATCAGTTCAACCTTGTTTTTGTAAACATGCACTTGTACCCTGTTGCAGAATTTCAGTAAAGTTGGCCAAAAGTGTTTAACATGGTATTTAATACTCCACATTTCTACCAACCACAGATGGGTGTTGGATAAACTATTTAACACACACTGATTCCGCTGCCCCTCATTACGGCGGCATCTGTGAGACAACAAAGTGACATTTAGCAGCTCTCTCTCAGAGATCCAGCACTCTGTCATGCTGTGAAATCTCAAGCCCACATGAAGGTAACAGTCGGCAGTACAAGAGCTGCAGACGTGTAAGTTGTTTGGGACAGTTTTATGACTAATTCCCTTCGCTCCATCAATTAGTACACAGTGCTCAGGCCAGAGCCTTCAAAAACTTTCTCTCAGTCTTGTTACAAAACATGAAGAATAAATGAGGACACCAGAAGCTAATGGGCCAAGGAACAAATTGGATTCCAAACTGTTCCAGAACTAATAATTAACATTCGATTTTGCTCAAATGTAAAGATTATTACAATTATTTTAATAAGATGTTTAATTTAAGAAAATAAATTTTAGATTTTGACAACCAGCGTATCAAAGTAGAATATCACCTCTAAAGTGAAGTAGATTTTTTTTTAAAGATTTAACTTACTGTACCATTTTAAATTAAATGGATTTTAGTCCACTGGATAATTGACTATAATTTGTTTAAGAGAAGAAGACGAAACTAAACATTGAAATGTTTTTGTAAGAAAATTGAGAATTGCAATTTTGATTTTAAAAAGTGGCATAAAGATTTTATAAAGTGTCAAAGAATTAAGGTATCAGTCAATGGATGGAGGATAATTCAGTTCACAACTTTCTTATTAATGAATTGAAGAATCTTTATTTGCATTATAGCATTGAAATCATCATTTTATTTTATTTTATGAATTTGACCTTACTTTTTCAATCTGGCCAAAAGCTCAGGCACTGAATGACTGAAGAGCCACAGACGCAATCAGGGAATTGGCAGCACCTGTGCAGCAGGAGCTCCCAGCTCAGCAGACCCCAGGGCCGATCAGCCTCCAGGAACGCCCTCTGGTGATGAAGAGGAGAAGCCACAACAAACAGAACAAGCCAAAGATTCACTATACCTGACAGATAGGCTTTCATCCATTTTGATATGTCAGACAGACAGTCTGAGATGCATGCTGAGAGCGTGTGGTCATCAGGTGGAAATGACAGATTGGGCTGGGTATTGTCAGCACAACAGTGGTATGAGAAACCCCGAGATTGAATGATCTGGCCCAGAGTGGTGGTGTATATGGCAAAGAGAAGAGGTTGATCCACCAGTGAGGTATGAGTCAAACCAGGAGTGCGCTCTCCCTGTGATGCCGATCCTCAAAGTGTAGACAGAAGGATGTCATGATTGATTCTGTCAAATAGAGCCGATAGGTCAAGTCGCTTTACTGTAATTCCTCGTATTGAACATGCTGTAGTGACAGTGGAGAGAAAATATTTCTCTTTAAAAGGGAAATAGAAAAAAATCATCAGAACCTTGCTCAGTCTTAGCAACCGTCTCCCACATGATTGCAATTTTGATAGCAGGAAATAGCAAAAAAATGTTTTGCTTGCAATGCTATCTCAGTTGTTGCCCCTCCAGGATGGTGTTAAGGCTAATAAAACACCAATCCAGGTGTTTCTGTTATGTAGTGAAAAACACTGAGAGAAAACATAAAGTGATTGATTAAAATAACAACTAATGCAAATTGGACAGCAGATGAAGAACAAGCTAAATGCTAAATGCTAAATTGAAGAAAAAAAACAGCCAAAAAAAAGGATTTATCGGTTGAGGATATCTTGTATGCTATTAATTTCCCTCTGCTTAATAGAGGGAAAAGTAATTTGGAAAATGAATGCACAACTAACTGTTGATTCAACCTATAGTTGAGGTCTCAAAGCTCTTCTACTGGTGTTTTGTGGTTGAGATGCAGAGAGTGTCCAAACTATACCATCAGTTTTGTATTGTTGACACAGCAGAAACAGATGTTTAGCTCTAAAAGATCTCAATGGCTCTTGTCCCATCTGATGTTTCACTAACGGGAACCCTCGTTTTTCGCGGGGGTTATGTTCCAAAAAAGAACTCGTGATAGGTGAAATCCGTGAAGTAGTAACCTTTCTTTTTTTTACAATTACTATACAATGAAATACTCCATAATACATTGAAACCAAAGAACAAACCCTTTTTACAGGCCTGAGCATTTGTTTAACAAATAAAAGTACTGTATAAACGTTTTTTGTTGTTTTTTTACAAATAACTACTGTACTGCAAAATTATAATTTTAATCAGTAGGAACTGAAGGCTTCAAATTACGGAGATCAGCACCGCCCCACCGCGACCCGAGTCATTGGATTAGAACAGGAGAAAAATGATCATGAAAAAAAATACAAAGTACAGTAGGACAAATAGTGACTCGTGTATTTCACTGCTCTTCTGAGTGAGCAGCTGCATCCTGACTCCGCTCTGTAGCGTTTATTTTTTCTAAAGCCCACGGTGCAGGTGTGTTTTTTTGAGAGAAGAACATAGTTATTGGTAGTTGTTGTCGCTCTTTTTTCTTCTCGGCGAAAAGATATAAACTGACATGCCACCAATTTGCAAACTTAAATTTGGCAAGCTGTTTTACGTACGTGTACATAATAACCGCAACGTTATTGACACACATGAGAGAAGAAGCGGAGAGACTGTTTAGCCAATCTCAAAATAAAATAAAAGCTGATATTGTGATGTCAAAGAACAAGAATCGCTAATTTTTGGCCATCTGATTTGGATGAAGTGACAAATAAAACAACCTCTTTTTCCACAGCTATGTCTTATGTCAGTGTCAGTCCTGTATGCAACCTGGAAAGATTGAAAATAAAGTTCTCTTGAAAGCAGTGACAACCTCTTTCCTGTAGCACAATGTCTTAGAGTGGCTCCTCTGTAGCCCCTAACAGGCCATGTCTCGGATTCCCATGAGATGATCCTGCTGCTTTTTTTAATTTGCTCTGCTTCACTGCATGCTCTGCCAGTCAGTTTGAGAATGAAACAGATTTTCTCTGTCTCCTTGCTTTTTAGCCTAGGTTAGGTTATACATTTTGATGTTGGGGTCACTGTGCATTTTGGTAATTGACTTTGTCATTTATAACAAGAACTGTTGTTGATTTTCTTCAGAAACTGTAAAATGGTATCATATCTAACTAGCACTGACTCAATTTGTTCTTCTGTTTCTCTTTTGCAGCATTCTTTTCGCAGATATAGTTGGTTTTACCAGCCTGGCTTCTCAGTGTACGGCACAGGAACTGGTTAAGCTGCTAAATGAGCTGTTTGGAAAGTTTGATGAGCTTGCCACGGTGAGTCTACCTCCCATCCTTGAAGCCATATTCCCTCAGTTATAGCGAATGTTGGCATTCAAAGCAACACTTTCGTTACAAAGAGTGGTTTGTGTGTGTTTTAGTATTTCCCAACTTGCAAGGCCAATTTTTCAAACAAAAACTGGGGCCGGTTTACGTTACTGTTTTAGTTTAGGTTAGATATAAACTCGCTAAGATGTGAGTTTAAATCAGGTTTTGAATAAGGCATGTACCGGTAATGGTAAGAATAAGCATGTATGTTTGTCTGCGTATTTGTGGATATTTTAACGATGGGCTATTAGCTCACTCCTCTACTTAAGCGTGATGTCGCCGTGAATATTGGAAGCCCATATGACGCTTAATACAATTATTAAGCGCTACAATTGAGGAACAGTTGACAGACCTCTTTAATCTCAGCCAGATTTACCCATGACTAAAGCTCACCTTGTCTCTTTTTGTGTAAATGAACTGACTGGAGGGCATTACAGCGGAGATGAGTTGTACTCGTCCCCAGCTGCTCTTCATATGGATGTTGAAAAGATTTCAGGTATCCCATGTTTTAATATTTCACTCTGCAGGGCATGAGTCACTTTTATCTATGGATCAATATCTAGATTCTCATAATTTGATTTTACTGTATTATAAGACATTTCATGTGCTTCCATAACCTGCAGCTCAAAAAGCCTTATTAAGTCCAGAAATCTCCAGAATTTACATAATTTGTTTTTTTGCTTTTACTTTCGCCAAGTTGGAAACTTTAGTTTTAGTTATTTGTTTACTTGCAAAAATTTAGAAGTAGCTAAAAAAAAACAATCTTGTCAATGCTTTTGTAATAATTCTGAAAAAGTTGACTTAAAATTTTATCTACTTGGTGTTTCTTGTGGGCCCACAATTTGATCTATCATTCATCATAACATTTTTATATTCATTTTTTATTCTAAAATAGGGGAGTTGCATTCTTCGAGATGGATTTCCAAACTGTTTTTACACTACAACTGGACAACCTGATAGATGGCTTTATTCTGCACTTGGCAGCTTGCTTAGGGTCTTATAGTACCATGAAAAGCTTGTCCCCAGCCATTAAACTTGCCCTGACCCAAAGCCACACTCATTCGTATCCAATTTGGCAGGAAGTGGCAATGCCAGTGAGTCATAGCTGTGGTTACTTCGGGCATGTAAGCTCCCTTTCGTCCCATACGAAGAGCGGGCGAAGCCACATGGCCACTGGGCATCATCTCATGGTACCATTCCAGCACCATCCCCACACCACCTGTCCACTCTTTGGACTTGTCAAGCTGCATGGGAAGTGGGCCAGGAACATAGTGTTCTCCTGTAGTGCTGCTGATGTATCAGATCAAGTCTCCTCTTTTCCACTCTCACCAAATGTTTTAACATGAAAAAATCTAAGTTAGGTTTAATCTAAATCCTTGCATTTAATCCAACAAAGACATAAATCCACTTGTAAACAACAATGCCAAGTAAATCTATTCTTTTTTTCATAAAACTGACACAATCTTCAAATCAAATATTGATAAATATTCTGTGTTCCAGAAACTCAATAAAAATATTCCATCTTCTTCTTATCTTCCAGGCATAGGGAAAGAATACAAAAATATTTTTAGCAGCAATTATGTTGGAAAGTGACACACAGGGTTTCATTATCTTGCCTTTAGACATGTTTTCCTGAGAGTACAGGTTCAATAATCACACCTCTTTAGGATCTGATGTTGTCTCTGCCAGGTCTTAACTAATTAGGACAGAATTTTTCACATGTGAATTTCTCTTTCAGTCCAAGTGTGGATTTTCCATGCTTGTCACTTGTTTTAATAAGCTGTTCTCTAAATCATTGCCCCAGCCTCTGGTGCTCCTCTTCCAAGATTGCTTTGTATTTAGCACCATGTATTTTCCCATTACAAGCACAGGATACTGAAATAATAGAGTTTATAGCAGCAGTTGTAGAGTTTCACTGGAAGCATCTCAGCCCATGTTCTCATCCAAGAAGCTGTCTCAGCTAACAGAACGCCAGCCCCGGTGTGGTTACTATGGAGAGTAGAACACTAAGAGAAAACAAAAGGTTAACAAGGTTGATATAACGGTAACTAAGTAGATTGGACAAAGGAAGAAAGTAGCAGAGAGAGAAGTGGTCAGATTGTCCTCCAGCAGTCTGCGCCTATAGCGCATAACAATAGAAAAACTGAAATAACTTAACCCTATAGAGTAAGACATGAAGAAGGTAGAGCAAAGGACAACCGTCTGTCAAGACTGAGTTCCTCCCCAACCGGATTAGGCTGTCTTGTTTACCTCTTCCTAACTATAAACTTTACCAAACAGGAAGGTTTTAAGCCTAGATTTGAAACTAGACAGGGTGTCTGCCTCACGGACTAAAGCTGGAAGCTGGTTCCAAAGGAGAGGAGCCTGATAACTAAAATATCTGCCTCCCATTGTGTTTTTGGAGATTCTAAAACCACCAGTGAACCTGCAGTCTGAGAGCGAAGTGCTCTGTTAGGGACATAAGGAGTAATCAGATCTCTGATATATGATGGAGCTTTATTAGTGAGGGGTTTAATGTCAAAAGAAGAATCTTAAAATCTATTCTAAGTTTGACAGGGAGGCAATGAAGGTAAGCTAAAATTGGGGAGATATGATCTCTCTTTTTAAGTTTCATAAGAACTCTTGCTGCAGCATTTTGGACCAACTGTAGACTTTTAATTGTATTTTGTGAACTTCCTGCTAATAAAAAGTTACAATGGTCCAGCCTTGAAGTAAAAAATGCATGGATTAGGTTTTTAGCATCTGTCCTAGAGAGAACATTTCTAATTTTTGCTATATTCCTAAGGTGAAAGAAGGAAATCTTACAGACCTGTTTTATATGGGACTTGAAAGACAATTCCTGATCAAGAATAACACCAAGGTTCTTTATATTGTCACCAGACACCAACCTGATTCTATCCAGGTCAAGTGGCTGACTAAGCAATTTCTTTTTTAGAGGTTCGGGTCCAAAGATAACAACTTCTGTCTTTTCAGAGTTCAAGAGCAGAAAGTTTAAAGTCATCCACATTTTTATGTTATCTAGACATGCCTGTAATCTACCAAACTGACTGCATTCATCAGGATTTATAGATCAATACAGTTGTGTATCATCAGCATAACAGTGGAAATTAACACCATGCTGTCTGATGATTTTACCAATAGGGAGCTTGTATATAGTAAATAGAATTGGGCCAAATACAGAACCCTGTGGTACTCCACAAGTAACCTTACAATGCGGAGAAGATTTGTCCTTTAGATGAACAAACTGGGATCTATCAAACAAATACGATTTAAACCAGCCTAGTGCTGTTCCCTTGATCTCCACAGTTTGTTCGAGCCTTTCAATGAGGATATTGTGATTGACTGTGTCAAAAGCAGCATTGAGATCTAACAGAACTAGAATAGACACGAGCCCATTGTCTGAGGCCATGAGAATATCATTGTAACTTTAAGGAGAGCTGTCTCAGTACTATGATGAGCTCTGAAAGGATTTTAGATAAAAAACGAAGATTAGATATGGTTCTGTAATTTATTAAGTCTTCTTGATCAAGAGAAGGTTTCCTAAGTAGGGGTGTTATTACAGCTACCTTAAGAGCCTCTGGTACATAACCATTCACTAATGACAAATTAATCATTTCCAAAATGGGGGTAATAATAATAGGAAATATTTCTTTAAACAATTTTGTCGGGATTGGATCCAACATACAAGTTGAAGGCTGAGATGAAGAAAATATTTTTGAAAGCTCAGAACGCTCAACTGGAACAAAACACTTCAAACAGAGATCCGGCTCCAGAGCCACATTCAGTACCTCATTGCTTACTGAGGTAGTAGTTATGTTTGGTAGGATGCCATCAATTGTAGTTTTGATAAATTCAATTTTATCAATAAAGAATTCCAAAAAGTCATTGCAGCTAAGAGTTGGAGGAATGGGTGATATAACAGAGTTTTCATTTCTCGTAAGTTTAGCAACTGTATTAAAAAGAAACCTAGGATTGTTCTTATTCTCCTCTATTAGTAAAGTAAAATATGCAGATCTAGTTTGGGGCAGGGTCCTTTAATACAGAAGCACGCTCTTTTTCCAGGATAAATAGGACTCCTCTAAAAGTGAAAACCGCCATTTCTTCTCCAATTTCCTGGTGTTTCTCTTCAAGGTACAAAGTTCTGAATTCAACCAGGGGGCCAACCTCCTATGAGTAATCACTTTTCTTTTTATGGGGGCTACGTTGTCTAATGTTGTACGCAATGGAGACGTAATACTATGAACAACAACATCAATCTGTGTAGGGCATGAAATTAATTTGTTGCCCTCCACTAAGTTTCTCTGAAAAACTGAAGAAATTAGAGGTGGAATGGATTCTTTAAGGCTGTAACAGCATTGTCCGATAGACACCTACTATGAAGACATTTTGTGGGTTCAATGCAACACTCACACAACACTTGTATATCTGCAGTTTCCCCAGAGTTACCAGGATATTGCGTTTCAATAACTACTGTACTCGGGTATAGATTGGTCGAACCATACTTTTCAGATTTTTTGGAAGATGGATTAAATGTTCAAAAACTAGGCTATTGTTTTACATCTTAACATTACTTTAAGCTTCCTGGCAATTTCTGTTAGTGCCTCTTCTAAGTTAAAGTAAATGGTAAATTAGATATACTTGTACAGCAATTTATTGAGTCCAGAGGACCCCTCCATTCAGTCATTCGCCCATTGACACAGATTCAAACACTGGTGATGGTGAGCTACTTTTCATGATCTGTGTTTTTGTTCTCTGTTAGTTTGCTGTTTAATCTGTTGTTGTTGCTTTGTTTTACTTTATTATCATTAGTTATTGTTTTCTTTAGGTTATTTTCTATTTTGGTTTAGTCTTTGTTTTTGTTCTTTTCTGTGTTCTCTAGTTTCCCCTGCTCTGTCCCTCTTCTCTCTGTGTTTCTCTCATCATTATCACTCACATCTGTTTGTAATTATCCAATCATCATCTCCACCACTCCACCTCCTGCTCCTCAGTATTTAACTCTGGTTTACCCATTCACTCACCGCTGAATCGACTGCTTACCTCCCCGTCTCTCTGCTCCTTCTCCTGCCAGTTCCTCCCCGTCTCTCAGTAAGCCTTCCCCTCTTGCTCGCTGATTCTCTGTGCTGGTTTTCTCCCTCTCCTCCTTCTTTCTCCTCAAGTCCCTTGTAGTTATTTCTTTATGGTTTTTGTTTCTTTATAGTCTATGGTTACCCTCGTGTCCTTCTTTGCTGTTTGTAGTTTTATTCCTCAGTTGTTTGGTCCCTCTTATTATTAGTTTCTTTATTCTTTCCCATCCTGTGTTCATCTGCTGGTTAGTTTATTTTCTATTGTTTGTTCTTTTCTTTTCGTAGCTCCCGCGTTCCTCCTCAGGTATTCCGGTTGTTTACCTTCTAGTTTATGTCTCGCATATCCCCGGTACGTTACGCATTGCCTTTCGTTTCTGTTCGGTTCATTATACCTTCTGCTCAACAAAATCCATTTCTCACGCAATTCCACCCCTGCTCGAGTCGTTAACGCAAGCCCTGACACTACTGCGCTGTAGCTATAGCTGCCCTGTTTATGACCTGAACCAAAAGGAGACATGAGATGCATACATTTTTGCAATTGAGTCTTAAATACAATTTGAATCTTCCTTTTAGACACTTTTTGGAAAACCACCTAATAAAGACGTAGTAGTAAATAATCCACAGCAACTGAATTAGAATAGCCATATACCTATAAATTCTCACCAAAGGGGCCATATAGGTATAAATTGCCAAATCCCAACCCTGGTAACAAAAATTTTGGGGGCAGGCCAGATATTTGCACTAGATCTTTTGTACTGAAATGCTCCAACTGTTTTAGCAATAATTATCTTTTTTTTTTTTAGCTTGTCAGTATGGTGAAAACATTATAGGAAGAGTTCTATTTGACAAATTTAATTTCACACATGTGTGGCTCTGGATGTATGATTTTTTTATTTGCTCAGTCAAAACTGATTAATGCTAAATATGTAGTTTTGCCTATAGGGCTTTGTTTTCTGATTACCTCAGCTAATAATTAATTGTCCATTTACATCGCTTTCATGAATAAGCAAGCAAAAGTAAATTGCTCTGACTTTGTTGAACACTCACATTAAAATGTATACTTTCCTTTTTATTATCATATTCAAGTCAAATATAATAAGTTTTAGTAATTTTAAGCGGATTTATTTTTAAATGCAAACAATTAAATTTGTGTGTTTAAAAGTTTTATGATACACACTCACACAAAAAATATATTTTTAGTGTTTGCTAAATGTTTTTAATGCCCCTTCCTATGTAATGGGCTGAAATTTCTGTACTGAATTGATTTTGCAAAACTGCATTTTTTTTATATTCCTATTTCATGTAAAACTGAATTTTGACTTTTTATTACCTGTAAGCCATGATCCTGAAAAGTTAGAGAAGATCATCCTTGAGCTTCATTACTCCGTGTGCAATAAATCCAAATATGATAAATGAATTAATTAACTTTTCACCGATTCGATGATAAATTAGGATGGGAATGCATCACACTCGTGAAGTTTATGTACATAACAGGACCTAATGTTTTATAAAATGTGCTTCAGTTGTCCAATTTTGAGCTTGCTTACAGCATGTTATATGACACTTGAGTATTTTACACATCTCAAGTCAAGGGAATGTGTAGAAGCAGCATGGAGTGATCTGGTTGGCTGACGGTGGTACGTATCGACGTCCCTCCCTTTTTGTTGCACTGTGTATCTGTTAGCGTCTGCTAGCTCCGGGCGCTCTCTTATTACTCCGAATTCTCTGTACTGAGACGGTTCTAGTTAATTTTAAACACACCTTCACGTTAATCACACATTTCTGTTGCTCCACTTGAAGTTTTTAGAAACCGTAATTGTTCTAAACTCCCCTTTTTTGTGTAGTGAGCACTCGCTAGCTTAGTTAGCTTAGCTTCTAGCGGTGCTATGGCTTCTCCCTCTGCTTCCCCTCTTTCATACTCTGTTTCAGATGTTTAGTTATTCCTCTGCCTCCTTTAGAGATAATGGTACGTGCATTAAATGTAGCATTTTTTTAGATTTGGAGGAGAGGGTGTGTGAATTGGAAGCTCGGCTCTCGCGATGTTTAAACACCCGCAGATAGCCAAGGCCCATTTGCTAGCGTGGAGCCAGCAAGAACAGGTTGGCCTAGTGATCCTCTAGCTGTTCCCATGCAGCTGGGTCAGCAGCTTGGCTGGGTGACTGTACCCAGAAACCATAGTCCCAGAACCCAGCCTAGGGCTCGCCACCAACCTGTTAACGTTTTAAACCGATTTTCCCCACTCAGCGATACACCCACTGAGAAGCAGACTCTGGTAATTGGCAGCTCCATAGTCAGAAACGTTTCTTTAGAGAAACCAGCAAACATATTCAAATGTTTGCCAGGGTCCAGAACAGGCGACATAAACTCAGACCTCAAACAGCTGGCTAAGGATAATCGTAAATACAGTAAGATTGTTATTCACGCTGGCGGTAATGACACCCGGTTACGCAAATCGGAGGTCACTAAAATTAGTGTTGCTTCGGTGTGTGAGTTTGCTAAAACAATGTCGGACTCTGTAGTTTTCTCTGGTCCCCTGCGTGATCGGACCAGTGAAGACATGTTTAGTCACATGTTGTCATTCAACCGCTGGTTATCTAGGTTGTGTCCAGAAAACTGTGTGGGTTACATTGATAATTGTATCAATTACACTTCAAAATGTCACTTTAAAATGTCACTGTAATGGTTCACTTTAATGTTTCACTTTAAAATGTCCCTTTAAAATGTCATTTAATATGTCACTTGCACTCCGAATTTTGATTGCTGCTATGTCCGAAGTACTATATTGTAGATTCTGTGTCAATATTGTATATTCTGTGGAGTCAAATCACATTTCTCGTATAGTTCTTTATAATTTATAATGTATTATATATTTGCATTCCGATCCTCAATGCTGCTATGTCCAAAGTCCCATATTGTAGATTCTGTGTCCATATTGTAGATTTTGTGTAGCTCAAATCCTAGTCTCGCATAGTTATTATATTCTTATATTTTATTACAATATTTAAAATTGCTATCAGGGTGTAAACTGGACCGGGGGATTAGAATTTCGTCCCACCTCATGTACCACATGTGATGTGATGACAAATAAAGATTCCTTGATTCCTAATTGGAAAACCTTTTGGGGAACACCTGGTCTGATCCGGAGAGATAAGACCTATGCCCTCTAATTATTCGAACTTTCACATTCCTCGAAGTACTGGGAGAGGTGGAGGAGTAGGAATCATTTTTCAATCAGATTTATTAATTAATCCCAGGCGGAATAGTTGTTATAGTTCTTTTGAACATTTAACCCTTAGCCTTCCTCATCAACCTCTTAACGAATTAAACCACTTCTGTTTGTTTTGTATTGTACGCCAGGTCCTTACTCTGAATTTATAGATCAGATCTCAGATTTTTTATCTGAACTAATGTTAAACACTGATAAAATCATTATGGTCGGAGATTTTAACATTCATGTTGAGGCCAAAAATGACTGCCTAAATGTAGCCTTTACTGCCATTTTAGACTCAATTGGCTTCACTCAAAAAATCCAAACACCTACACACACTCTTGGTCACACTTTAGACCTTGTGCTGACTTATGGCATTGAGTGTGAAAAAGTTATAGTACTGCCTCATAACCCTCTCCTTTCTGACCATTTCTTGATAACTTTTGAGTTATTTTTCACTGAGTACTTAAAATCTGAAAGAATATGTCTTCATAGTAGGTTTCTATCAGACGATGCTGTTACAGCCTTTAAATAATCCATTCCACCTCTAATTTCTTCCTGGATGAATCCAGTTAGTTTGGTAGATTACAGGCATGTCTAGATAACATAAACATGTGGATGGCTTTAAACTTTCTGCTCATGAACTCTGAAAAGACAGAAGTTGTTATCTTTGGACCAGAACTTCTAAAAAAGAAATTGCTTAGTCAGCCACTTGACCTGGATAGCATCAGGTTGGTGTCTGGTGACAATGTAAACAACCTTGGGGTTATTTTTGATCAGGAATTCTCTTTCAAGTCCCATATAAAACAGGTCTGTAAGATTTCCTTCTTTCACTTTATGAATATAGCAAAAATTAGAAATATTTTCTCTAGAACAGATGCTGAAAAACTAGTCCATGCATTTGTTACTTCAAGGCTGGACTATTGTAACTCTTTATTAGCAGGAAGTTCACAAAATGCAATTAAAAGTCTACAGTTGGTCATCATATCTCCCCAATTTTAGCTTCCCTTCATTGGCTCCCTGTCAAACTTAGAATTGATTTCAAGATTCTTCTTTTGACATATAAAGATCTCAATAATCAAGCGCCATCGTATATCAGAGATCTGATTACTCCTTATGTCCCTAACAGAGCACTTCGCTCTCAGACTGCAGGTTTACTGGTGGTTCCTAGAATCTCTAAAAACACAATGGGAGGCAGATATTTTAGTTATCAGGCTCCTCTCCTTTGGAACCAGCTTCCAGCTTTAGTCCGTGAGGCAGACACCCTGTCTAGTTTCAAGGCTTAAAACCTTCCTGTTTGGTAAAGTTTATAGTTAGGAAGAGGTAGACAAGACAGACTAATCCGGTTGGGGAGGAACTCAGTCTTGACAGACGGTTCTCCTTTGCTCTACCTTCTTCATGTCTCACTCTATAGGGTTAAGTTATTTAAGATTTTCTATAGTTATGATGCTATAGGCGTAGACTGCTGGAGGACAATCTGACCACTTCTCTCTCTGCTACTTTCTTCCTTTTTCCAATCTGCTTAGTTACCGTTATTTCAACCTTGTTAACCTTTTGTTTTCTCTTAGTGTTCTACTCTCCATAGTAACCACACCTGGGCTGGTGTTCTGTTAGCTGAGACAGCTTCTTGGATGAGAACATGGGCTGAGATGCTTCCAGTGAAACTCTACAACAACGCTCTATAACTGCTGCTATAAACTCTTTTTTTTCGGTATCCTGTGCATCTAATTTAGTTTTCCATCTTTTCAAACCCCCAGTCAGTCACGGCAGATGGCTGATTGTACTGAGCCTGGTTCTGCTGGAGGTTTCTTCCTGTTAAAGGGGAGTTTTTCCTCTCCACTGTCGCTACATGCATGCTCAGTATGAGGGATTGCTGTAAAGTCAACGACAACGCAAGCCATTGCTTCGGTCTGCTGATTCCAGAGGAGTGAATGCTGTAAGTCAATGACTTGATGCAATCTGCTGGGGTTCCGTAGATTGGAAACTTTTTCAAATTCAGGTGTTTATGATGTATCTTTGATTTTAATAAAATTTTCTTGTAAAGTGCCTTGAGACGACATCTGTTGTGTATTGGCGCTATATAAATAAACGGATTCTTCTTGATTCATTACCATAAAAAAAAAAAAAAAAGGTTAAATGTTTCTTGGACATTTCTGAAATTATAAGCTATGCAAAAATCAACTCTTTATATTAAAATGGACTGCATTTAATTTTATTCATCAGATGGTTTTAATGAGACCTACCCTCTCTATAAACACTTAAAACTGGTTCTCCTTCCAAAAGTCTGTACAGTTTTCAGAATTTCAGCCATTAATGGATTATGATCAATTTATGTTTCTTGTTATGCCGTGTAACATTAATAGCGCTGTACTAGACGAGCTTTGGCGTGTTCCTGCACACTGTAAACCATTGCTTTTTTCCTGGCAAAGTTTCACAAAGCTTTTTATTCTTGTCCCTATTTTCTCTCCTCTTGCAACACCTCCCTGCATCACAGCTTTCAGACTCCTCCGCTCCTTTTTCTCAGCTTTTCAATTGACATGCAGCAGCCTACTTCCTTCAACTGTTTCTTTCAAGCTCCATGGTTCTCTGCACTCTCTTTACTTTTCATGTTTCCATTTTTAGAATGGTTCAATTATGGATTTGTCTACTGTCTCTTGCTTACTTTGCAAGTGAGAGATTTGTTTTAGTTCCTTTATATTGTGACTGTGAAACCTTGCAGAATATTTCCCAGTATTATCCAGGATCTAAAGTAAAACCTGGCCTTACTGTAATAATAACATTTTTAAGGAAAGGATTATTCTAAAATTTTTTGCAAAGTATGCATAACTATTGGAGGAATTGTTTGATGTAAGATTGTCAGGAAAAGACAAGCTCTCTTGGTTATGATTATATTAAATAAACAATAAAACATAACTGTGACTACCCTTATATGAAGACTACATGAGTCTGCTAGGATAATATAGCAAATGCACAAAAAAACCTAAACATGCATTTTTTTGAATAGACACAACTGTTTTTCTGACCTGAAAACAGTCCAAATATTTCCTGTTATCCTTCCGGTAATTTAAATAAACCTACTAAGGTTAGATTTAGCAAAACGATATTGTGTTAGTTACAATGAAAAAATAAACCCTGTATGCATATATCTAGTTTTAACTATAGTTCCATTGCCCCCAATTTCAGAACAGGAGGTATTCACTGTCCACACGGTGACAGCTGCCATTAAAAAAACAAAACCTGGGCTTTTGCAGTCCCAAATAATCCTATCTTAGTTTTTCACGAGCAGATGAAAGGATGATTCATCAATTCTGCTGTTTCCCCTGTGATGTCTGTTTTCTTAAAACTGTAGAGTTAAGCAAAGCCCAAAACAAATAAGCCACCTTGGATCCTTGACAGCAGTCTAGGTAGGATACATTTCTTTTAGAAAAATCACCCTGACAATGGTTTCTGTTGCAGTAATTTTGCCGTAACTGAACCTGAGCCTTCATTGTCCTTAACAAACAAAATTTAGCCCAATATGGCCTGAGCAAGCTTTATTTTTTAGGCTTGTAGGGACTGAAACATCAAACTAATATACTCAGGTAACATATTGTCCAATTATTTTGAAAAGTGAGTTTATGTCATGAGTTTACAATGACATAGATAACTGTGACATCAACCAGAGCTTACTATTTTTTTGTAATTTCAGCAAAATGAGCTGCTAAATATTTGATTTGAGTTTAACTGTTTTACAAGAATGGTTAAAATAAACTTTAAAATGATTTTATTATATTTGACTGGCCATGATAAGGTTTTCTGTTTTGAGTTATTTACAGATTCTGCAAGTGTGGATTTTAAGCTTTCCAATATTGTATAAACACAAAAAACAAGATCACAGTTTTTAAGTATTCTTGTTTTATTCAGATTTGATATATTTTAACAGATTTGTTTATGTTTAATGCTTCTTTAACATTAGATTTAATTCAGTTTAGACCAGTTGTGGAAAATAGAAAAATACTCAAAATTGGTTAAAAAATTGTTTTATAGCTAATTCGGTTGATTAGTAACTGGTTAGAAAAGTAGTTCAAGGCACAAAGATTGTGGGGGTGAAAAGTAGAAATATAATAAAATAACAAAGGTGGACTTTCTGTTGAGATATGCAGTCGTATAACAAAGTAAAAAGACATCATCTCACTTTTAAAACAGAAACTGGATCCCTGAAGCTCAGATTCATTGTCAGAGGAAGAGTTGATGTAACACAGATGCAAGGTCTCCCCTCTCGTGATTTTTGTCAAATGTGTTACAGGTGGCATATGATTACATACATGTGAATATACGGACAACTTTTTTTCTTTTTCAGTATTCTTCTGTTTCCAGCAAGTTTTCAGTGTTTTTTGCTTTTCGAAGTGTTGATCAATATATTTTGCTCAAGAAAGTGTTTATGTTGGAGAACCACTCTCCTTCTGAAATGGTATAATGGCTGGACATTCATGTGGTTTTTAACTTTTAATCTGAAGATTGTTGCACTTTTAGCCATTTAGAAATTGTTTGAAAGCCAGACATATAGAGGTCCTCCCTTCCCATGTCTTGATTGATCTCTTTTCATTTCCCAATGATGCTACACAAGGAAATAGTGTGTTTGACTTGTTTCCTTAGTCCACAGCTGTGCCTTGATTTATCTTAGAGGTTGTGAACTGACCTTATACACAAACCTTGAAGAAAGTAAAAGAAAAAAAAAGATATATATACGTATATATATAAGACAAGATTGATTTCAGACAGTAAGAAAAAAGATATATATTCCATTGCATGTCATTTTATTTCTTATATGATAAATTACTTTTATATCATATAGCAAATTCACACAATACTGTACAGTATTATATGTGTTCAGTAATATATTACAAGCTTCCTAAAAATATATCACAGTTTTTTTTCCATATCAGTCCAAAAAACAGTTTGTTTTTTTGTTTTTTATAAATCCTTTTAGCTGTCCATGAAGCCAGTGCCATCCTTAGCAATGAAACAGTTCTGGCACATTGAAGATTTGTTATTTGCCATATCTGTTAATATATCAAGGTTTCCTTAACATATCCACTCGTTCCAACCCACGACGGTGGAGTGAGAAGAAAGTGTTGATAGATTTTTTATTTGCTATAAAATAGGCGACAAAAAGCTAGTGAAGACCTTTTTTTTTTTTACTGATGATAAAAAAAAACAAATTTTCAGAAAACGTCTTATTTCTTTTTTTAAATATCCGTAACCTTCATTTTTCCAAAACAAAACTTCATATTTCTTCAAAATGAAATGATGTTTACCATAAAATACATTTAAATTAAAAAAAATGAAAGTTGTTAAATGGCATGAAAAAGCAGGGAATGTTTGATTCCCTGACATCTTTTTTGTAAAGTATGAGGCCACTGATAATTTTATAAATACTACACACATTTACAGACAGAAAGCAAGCGCTTCTTCCATGTTGCTGCTGAGGAAGCCTTTACCTTTAGCACTATCAGCACATCAGTTATCTGTGCTGCTGTAGCAAAATCCAAGCACACTGTGTTCTGCTCTCCCCTTTGGGAATTTAGAGGAAATGAACTGCTACCCTCAGCTGGCTCATATTTTTCTTCATTAAGATTTATTGAATGTTCCTCCTTCCTGCATGAATGCCTCTGTATTTACCTGTTTTTTCCCGTTCTATATTTATGTGTACACTGGACATGCGTCGGCATGAGATTTGATAACATAAACACAGATCTGCAACATGGTAACATTTTATTTATCTGCAACAGGGAGTAACAACTGTTATTCTGATTTTAATTCTCATGGAAATAATATCAGTGCCTATTTATTAATTAGTTAACTAATAGGTCTACATAGAAACCACTTTGAGCTTTTCTGCTCCAACAGGATCATTTAAGAAAGTACACAGAGTAGCGTTTAACATGTATAAGATTCATGTAACTGGTTCATTAGTGATGATATCTGCTCTTGTAGCCAGCTTGCTCTCATCTGCTATTAGGTAGGAAGATTTTTCATTTTTTCAGTTGAAGGTTGTTAAGGTTGATCTACTGGATCAAGCATGACTTGATATGTCAGTGGGTAAAATAATGACAGAATTATTGATAAATGCACCATGCTAAATGTTGTCCTCACTGTTGTCCAGTTTGCGTACTATGTTATAATGGTCACACAATTTTTTTTTTTTTAAGATGATGGTAACAATAGGATTAAGCCAGAAAATCAGAATTTTCTTTTTTAGTTTTTTTCCTATTCAAATGACCTTGTCAACAAAGGTTGTGCCACAGAAGCTTTCTTTCTTTGTGCTTGATCCTGTGGCCACCCAGACTGCTCACTGTGCAGTCACATGACGATGGTAATCCTGCTTGAGTCTAAATCATCTTCTAAAGCCTCACACAGCAGATTAGCAAAGGAAATGTACAGTGTAGGAGACTCTTTAAGTACAAGGGCTCTCCCTGCTTACTGTAGCGTCGCTATGTCTTACCAACTCACCATCTGTTCCTGCACAACCCCGACCCCAAGTTACCCTTTGGGGAGAAAGGCTACTCTCCAATAAGGAAAAAAAAAACCCATTGAACTTGAAAAACGGTTTTATAAATACCTGTTTGGTAGCTACATTTTGCATTTGGTTAAACATGATGTGTTTAAAAAACCATTGGTAATGTGTGCCTTAAAGCAAATTTAAAACAGAGCAATGCATTCATGGGGCCACGATACTGATGATTCTATAAATTCAAACCATCATGCGGAAATAAAAGTTGAATGTTGAATTAACTGAATACCAGCCCCCTTTGGTGCTGGTATTTAGTTCATTTGTTTAGGATCCATCTTCTGTGTGGAAGGCGAACTTCCACCTAAGGTCTTTCACAGATGTAAGTGTAACAGGTTTTCTGACAGTTTTTCTCTCTGTTTCTCTCCATCTCCCTCCATTGTCCCACAAACTCTGGTCAACGTTACTTCCCCTGATTAAAAGAAGCACACACCATTCCATGATACTGGCACAATTGTTCACTGCAGGGTTAATGTTCTGGGTGATGTTAAGTATTAAGGTCTTTTGCAATAAACTAATCATTTTGCATGAGTTATGAACAAATCTCCCTTCCTGAGTTGAGTATCTCTGCAATTCATAAAGATTTACTGTAGGCTTCTTTGATTTGACTTTGCAGTTAAATCTTTCGAGGCAAGGAACAACCTCTAGCTATTCAGCTCTACTGAAATACGCATGGCTTTCGTGTTAAAAATAGAGCGCCTATCCTGTCTCAAAACCCACCGGTGTGCATAATTATGAGTCTTTGTACTCTACACATAGATGGGCAGCAATCCCATTACCTTAATTGAAACAATGAAGGGTTGTTTGGAGGCGCCCATGGTAACCTGGTCTCCCTGGTAAAATGAATGTCTGTTGTTCATATCCTCTAATGAAAGGTTATATTTGTAAGCCATCTTTCAATGCTACTGCTTATTGTACCAGAGAGTGAGTGACTCACCTTATTCCCTAACGTGGGACTGATCCAACACATTGTGGGGGCTGTTTAATGCTGGTGTAATTTAGAGGTTTAAAAATGTTTGTTAGGTAATAGATCATAAAATGGGAATGGCAGCCAAATAGAAGCTGCTACACAACAATACGGATGTAAAATATTTATTTGATCCACTGCAATTTTGTAATATACAAAACAAAGTGGAACACATAGGTATCCTCTTAGAAAAAACAGATGCAGGAATTTACAAACAAACAAACAAAAAGCATTCTAAAGAAAGGAAAGCACATTAATATTGGCAATGACAAGCTTTGCACATATTGTTTTTTTTAAATCCGCGTAAGCGCAGTACATTGCAAGACTAATAACACACTTTGAACTTTTCCACATTTTGTGGTTTATTGGAATTTTATTAACACAAACACATTAGGCTGAGACTAAGTACTAATTACATTTCATATTTAAGTAAAAATGTAGAAAAGTATGATAAACGATTGTATTTAGACTTTAATTAATACTATATGAAATCCGCCTTTGCAGTTGCAGCTGCTAGTCTTTTGGGGAACTGTACTGCCATCCAAACACTAAGTTCAAAATCACATAGGAATTCATCCTTTCAATATGGTATAACAAGTTCTAAATTCAATGTTTTTTTTGTTTTGTTTTTTATTAAAAGGAGAACCACTGTCGCAGGATTAAGATCCTTGGGGATTGTTACTACTGTGTGTCAGGACTGACTCAACCCAAGACTGACCATGCTCACTGCTGTGTGGAAATGGGCTTGGACATGATTGACACTATAACGTGAGTTTTTTTTTTTTTTTCTCAGATATTCTTTCTTCCTCTGCTTATGCACTTATAGTGGAAGTATTAATTAAGCTCTGTTTTAAAGTTGAATGTACATTTTGAACCCAAAAATTAAATCTTGTATTTTTCAGGGAAACCTATTTATTGCCTGTATAGTGTGGGGGGTAGATTAGGGCCAAAAAGACAGAAAGAATTGTAGGGAAAGCTAAATGAGTTTTCTTTTTTTTAGAATGTACTAGAGACATTTAATGACATAATTTTCTTCCAATGCTGACACAAAAAAGGGAGAGTAAACATTATTTCTGACTTGTGTTTGTTTAGCCTCATTGAGTGGTGGTTATATATTTTTTCTTTCTGTAAGATAAACTTATATACATTGTTGTTTTGTTATTTCCTTGGCTAAGATGTGCGCTCATATAATGTTTTTTTCTCAAGATGGAGGCTCTATTTATTAAAACAGCACTTGCAGAAAACTTTGAGATATTGCTGTATGCAGCATGGAATAATGTACATGCTTATTTATGCAATAACTTATGGAATACTTTAGGAGAAATAGAATATTATACTTTTGATAAATTTAATTTGTAAGTAACTACTTGTTTTCTATAAAACATACATTTACAATTTCCATTCTTGTTCATTTTTATCATTTAGGAGGGGGCAGCTCTTCCATTGTGTAAAAAATCCAGGCTTCCGGGAGAAAAAAAACTGTGAAAGAGTACCATTATTACATGAAATTTAAAGCACATTGCACGTTTACTGCATACACCTATATGTTTTTTTTTTTTTTTTTCCTTATGGGACAAGTATGACAATAGATTGGTATTGAGACTTGTAATAAATATAACATTTTTTTTTTTTTTTTGATGCCTTCACTAACCTATTGCATTCATCGTACGCAGGTCAGTTGCAGAGGCAACAGAAGTCAACCTTAACATGCGTGTGGGTCTGCACACTGGTCGAGTGCTGTGCGGAGTGCTGGGTCTCAGGAAATGGCAGTATGATGTCTGGTCAAATGATGTGACACTGGCCAATGTTATGGAAACTGGGGGACTACCAGGGTCAGTATATCAGAATCAGGCTTTATTGGCCAAGTATGCTCACACATACAAGGAATTTCTTTTTGGTTACACAGATGCTTGCAGTGCACGAAAAATGCAGTAAAGACTACGGAGCTCCTAACCAGTGTCGCCATATGCGGCGCCATCTT